>PVHY01020948.1:0-24713 GCA_004024945.1 Uropsilus gracilis
ACTTCTGCCCTGGGCACACCACCCCCCCTGGTGTGCAGGAGGAGCTCGATCTCGGTCGCTGCCCAGGTGTCTGGCATTTTCTCGGGCAGAGCTGCTTGGAGCACCCCGGGGAAACGCAGTCCTGTGCAGAGAGGAGCCGCGCTTGTTTTCTGTCATCTCTGCAGCTCCAAGGACGGGCTTTCGGACTGACTGTGGCTTCCAAATCCGGTGCCAGGCTGTTGGCTCAGAGAACGGGCCGGTGTGAGGCCCAGTTCGCAAGGTTTGTCCTAGGGACAGCGACTGCCCGGCTGTGAGCAAATAGACTTGGAAGCTGCAGGCTCAGTGGGTGGGTTTGTGGTGGGCGGCCAGGCTGCCTGTGCAGGGCTCACCAGACCCTGCGGTGGCTTCAGGGGAGCAGGGGCCAGGCGTTTGCGCAACGGACGGGGCCGGTTCTTTGGAGCGGAGCAGGCAGGAAGACCCACACAGGGCATCTGCAGCTGGTGGTGACCGCGGTCTGGGGAGCACTGACCCTGGATGGGTGTGAGGCCCTTTCCCCTGGCTCTGCAGCCTCCGCACCAACCAGTCTCCTCTAGAGATACCTGGAATCAAGAGAACTCTCCCCCCAAGCCCCAAGCATCACTCCTCGACCCCCGCTGGCAAGCGCCCTGCTTCTGCGGATCCCGATCCTGTCCGTTCTGTTGATGTAAGACTCGCACAGTGACAGTCCAAGTCCTGCATCCATTTTTAGGCACAGAACTCAGTGGTTTGTGGCATTTTCGATATTGCGTGAGTCCTATTGCTGCGCATTGCCACCTCACAGAGGAATCAGGCCTCGTGGAAGCAAGCCCTGCTCATTCCCGTGGCCCCCGGCCCTGTGGTTGCTGTTGGGTGCTGGTCTCCATGGATGGGCAGCTCTGGATTTTCTGTGGGGAGGGCCGTGTGGCCTCTGTGTGTAGCTCTTGTGGTGCATGATGAACTCAGTGTTTGCAACCCTCGTTCTGTTTACTCTGCTCTAACTACCATATCTGTAGAGATTGTCCCCTGTGATCAAGGACTCGGTCACCTAATCTTCTGCCAAATTGCTCCGTGAGCTATGTCAGAGTAAGTGCAAATCCTATTAAACATGGAACTTTGACCCATAGCTCCTCCTCGACAGGGTCCAATCCCTGGAGATTTATTTCCCAAAGTCCAGAGTAGGGGGCCCATACTGATGAATCTCTGACTCCCCAGCAGACAGCTGGTGTCCTTGCTCATTACAGAAAATTCTAAATTCTAGGGCTGGAAAAAAACAGTTGGGTCACTATGTCTTTCAGTTTTATCAACTCCAAATTGAATTCTAATGTGAGACCTCTGAATACACGCCTTGTGCCCAGTTTGCACCATCCTGGTCATTTGTCATCAGAAAAGACTTTAACCATGCACTAGCTACAACCCCAAAACTGACGTTGAAAGCTGACATGGAACTGAAGGGTCCGGAGGGAGGTGGGTATGGGAGTGGGAGGAGAGCAGGACGGGGAGAGGGAAGGACGCACAGAGCATGTGATGTCCTCTGTGGTGACATGGCCAAAGAGGTCACAGCCGGCTGGTATCCAGGTTTATCCCAGTTAGAGAAAACTTCTTTCTAACATCAGATGTTCTTCTTAGGCTTTACATTAAGCTGGAAAACCTTGGCACTCTCACCTCCAGGATCTTACCCATTTTTCTTTCTAGAGTGTTCTCTGATCTCTGGCTGTAATGTCAGTTCATTTCTCACTTGCTGGGTTACCACTCATTTTCCTTTCCATGAGCTCGTATCTGCGACCAGCTAGTTCCAGGAAACACTTTAGTTTATTGGCTGAGTTACAGACTCATAAACTGTTTTCTTCTAATTAGCTAATGCTCTGTTTTTATTAATTCTTAGACTCTAAATGTCTCCATGAATGGAAATGATGGAATTACATTGAGAAAATTTAATCTGTTGCCAATTCATACCACACGATTAGAGCTAACAGGCTAACATTCTCTGAGTTGTGTGCCTAGCGACTGCGGTGCTTGAACCAGTGCCAGGAAAGAATAAACTGCTGCCCGCTCCAGAAAACAAAGCAGGCAATGCACATGCACTTTAAAGCTGTCTCTTCAGTTCAGGGGATTTGTATTCTCTCCTTCGCAGACAGGGATGCCCACGGGCCACCTGGGGCACAGCCTGGAAGGAATGAACAGAGGGAGACAAGCAGTGACAGGTGCAGATGTACTTGCCAGCCACCGGCTGGGATTATGAGAAGCAGTCAGTGCACGAGTGAATGAGAGGGACTATGAAGCGATTCAGAGGTGCTCGCTAGAGCAGAGACTCTGGGAGACTCTGTCCCCTTCCCAATCCTGTGACTGTTGGTCCTATGACTGTTTTGGACCCACTGCTTGTGCCTGCACACGAGGAAGACTAGAGTTGCTGCCACAGAGCACGTCCCAGGCGAGATGTCAGAGGAGGCTACCATTGGTACTGCTTCCCGTGCCCAGCCCTTTGCCCATCATGATGTCTTCGCTGTTCCACTTGCCAGGGACTGTCTAGCCTGTTGACACTCAGCAGAACTTGGGAGCTGCATGTGTAAGCTTGACACACCTGGAGCTACTAGTAGTGTTGATGGGGTGGCCTGGAAGTTTCTCCAGATGTGGGTGATGCCAACATTCCACCCTCAGCCATGCCAAGAACATATGACACCAGTTTGCACGCAGTCAGTGGTGACGTTTACTTGACGGATGGCACTTTCTCTGGGGTCTTAGGTGCAGTTGGCTTCTGTCACTTCCTTGACAGTCAGGTGTGTGGACTTGAAGATGTGTTTAGTGATGTGGAAGAAGGTGCAATGATAAGAAGCAGGACTGTTTCCTAAGACTCCTACTATGATAAGAAAAATCTGAAATAAGAAAATCATCCCTGCGAAGTCCTTTGATATCATTTCCAGTTACGGATGTTTTACATCCTGGGCCAGATGACCTGTAAGAAATTTGTTACTCTGGCAACTGAAGTCTCCTGTTATCTGCTCACTGCTATTTTCGACCCTAAAGACTCTGTTGGCCGTGTCTTGAAGAGTTTTGCTTTAAAGACGTGAATATATGTGCGTAAGGTGTGTGAGTACGTGCACCTTGACGAACAAAAGCTAGTCTGCACGTCTGTGTATGATTGTAGGTGTCTTTTTGCTTGAAAACACCCCCATACCAGTACATGCAGCAACTCTTGGAGGTCAGGGCTTTGCTCTCGAGGAAGGGTCAGGAGAGAGTGGGCAGCTCCAGGTTAAGCAGACCCTCCATCTTCGCAGTCCTCAGCGCTCTCTGGCCCTAGGCTCTGAGGTCCAGGTTCAAGGCCTGACCCCCTTCCAGATCATCCTGGACACTTACCCTGTGCCTCAGAACATCATCAGGCCTCAGGAGCATCTCTTCTGGCTGAACAGGGCAGGTGGTGGGTGGAGTAGGAGGAGAATGGATGGCCTGGGAGGGAGGTTAGTGGCAGGCAAGCGTTCATTGGGGAGTGAGGCAGGGCCTTCTGGGCAGGAGCTCCTTGGATGAGGCAGCCTGTTAGCTCCCAGCTTGATACTCCCAGGCCCTACCCTTGCTGAGGAGTCCTCTCATCTGCCCTCCTCTAGCGTCCCTCCCTCTTCAGGAACCAGAGATTCCTTCACCAGCCTTGGGGTGGGGCCATCCGGGGAAGGAATCTGTGCTGAGTCCCTGGGCTGGAGAAGGGAAATGCTGAAGCTCTGAAATGACAGAGCAGTGCAGGTGTGTGTGCACGTGTGCCGCCTCACTGTGTGTGCTGCCGTGTCAACAGCTTTTACCCTCAGCCATTTGCAGTTCCTGTTGCTTCAAGCGCATTGGCATGTGACGTGACTCCAGAACTATATTATCTAGTGAAACAGCAGCTCTGCCACTGAACTCACAGGACTTCCTCCCCTCTCCCCCAGCATCTGCTGCTGTCATTCTGCTTTTCAATCAGGCCACATCTGTGGGACACCTGTGTGTTTATCTCTTCAGAGTGTGACCCCTAATCAGACACGTGAGAAACAGTATCAGGATTTATTTACATGAGGAGTGAGACACAGGCCAAGAGGGGGAGAGAACCCCTGCAGGATGCACGTCACCAGACGCCATCTAGTGCACCCCAGTGTCCACTGAGCAGAGACCCAGGTCCAGGTTGACACTGCCTGGGGCAATGGTGGATTGTCCATGGACACCCCAACCCCTACCCCAACTACAGTGCCCAGCAGCCAAACTACAAAAAGCCTCGGTAGCTTTTCTTTTTTTTTTTTTAACTCCCAGAAGATCCACCCCTTTCCTCCAGTTCCCTTCCTGCCCCTTTCTCATCAGCTCCCACTGGGGAGCTAGAGTCTGGGAAGTTCTACCCACTGCCTCAGGCTGCTCCTCACTGCTTCCTCTTGGCTTTGTTTCCCAGAGGTGCAGTTGGTATAAACTTCGTCTAAACTAAGGCATGCCTTTCTTTTTATGACTGACCCAGCTCAGCTTCACATCAGAGGCCTCATCCCTGATGTGGCACCTGATAAAATTTCCTTTTTTAAAGAATCCTCACCGTTCCACTGTTGTAAGCCCCTTAGCTCCTTCCTCATCTTGTCTGTGGGTGAACTTTTAGGAAGCATCTGGCTCTGGCTGCTGAATATCACTGCAATCAGAACGTGAGTTTGCAGACATCCTCCTTGAGGCCTTGTTTCTGATTCTGCTGAGTGAGGCCATGTAGCAGAGTTGCTAAAGTGGGGGATGGTGTTTCTAGCATTGCTGAGGAGACTCCAGACTGTTTTCCACCTTGGTCACACTTTTTCGCTTTCCTACGGGTCCTGCACAACTTGACCTCACAACTCCTTTTTACTTTGTTTTCACAATGTCCGTGCAAACGGATGTGACACTACATCATCTCATTCCCGCTTGCATTTCCCCGATGATCAGTGACATTGAGAATATTTATATATTGGCTCTTAGAAAAATGCCCATTTAACTACATGACTCCCTATTCCTTTGAGGTGTTGTTAATTTGTTAGAGATCATTATATATTCCTGACGTTGATAACTTTTTAATAGATTTGTAATTATCTTCCATTGTATGTCTCTGTTTTGCTGTTGTTTCCTTTGCGGTGCAGACGTTATCATGGTCTGCTTTGCTTTTGCCGTTGTGCCGTATCTGCAGAAGTAATGTCCAATCTAACGTCCAGAACCTTTCCCCCTTTTTTTCTTTTCTAGGCATTTTATGTATTTTCATAGCTTCATCATAGGTATTTATGTTTGAGGTGAGGTATCCCTCGGGACCTGTATGAGGTGAGGTGCCAAGTTAATTCTGTTGTTTGCTGATTTAGTCTTGGCAGTGCTGTTTGTGGAAGCCACCGCCCTTTATTGTTTGTGTCGTTCTGGCACCTTGATCATAGGTCCCCAGCCCGTGCATCAAGAAATTATTTCTTTCCTGTCTCTTATGCTCCACTGCTTGCTATGTCAGTGATACAGTATTTTCACTTTTGTGACTCTCAACATGTTTTCATAAAGGGAAGTATTAATCTTTGTTCATCTTTTTAAAGAGTGCTTTAGCTATTTGAGTCCCTTGATTATTCATATACATTTTAGAACTTTTTGTATTTATGCAAAACAAAAACAGAAAGCCACTGGAATTTTCAGTGAATTTGCATTGAATATGTATATCACTTGGGTATTATGAATATGTTAACAGCAGGTCTTCTGTGAACACAGGATGGAGGCTTCCTGGAACACATAGGCTTTCTTTGTTGTCATCCAGTATCTTTCCCGGGGCAGCACTGGGGTGTACAGTGGGTCAGCTTTATGCCAGCAAGGACTGGTAGTTGCCAAAGAGCACTGCGAGGGCATTGTGGACTTCTAGAATCACGCCAAGTTTTCCCAAGATCTTCAGAGTCCAGAGACAGCTGATACCAGCCAGGAAGGCAGCAGTGGAGGTGCCTGACTGCTGCAGCTTGTACAGAAAATGTTAAGTCCCAGGAACAGGCAAAAACTCCAAGTTGTTGCCTCCTAGTGGCGAGGGCGCATGAAATAGGATACAGGGGACTGGTTGCTTGATCTATTAACATCTCAGTTAAAAAAAAAACAAAAAAACCTGAACTCAGAAGTCCAGCTAAGAAGGTGATTTGTGAATAAGATGGCAGAAGTGGAGCAAGGTGTCCAGAGCCGAGCAAGTATAGTGGACTTCGTGCATGGCGCTGAGGAGAGCTCAGAGGAAGGCAGCGTTCCATCCTGGCTTTGACCTTCCGCCATGGCGCTGGCCTGCGCTGGAGGCGCAGATGTCACAGACATGTCAGATCAGCCAAATGAGAACCCTCCCCTTAGAACAGGTGGTTTTTCAGACAAATTCTTACACCTTGTTTCCCCCGCTCACTTCTACCTCAGCATTTTTAATGTAAAAATTATACAGTGAACTCTTGAAAAAGGAAAATAGTAGCGATAGTGTGATGAGTTGGATTCCACAGATAATCAGAATGACTGCCTATTCTGTCATGTTAGTCCAGTAAGAAAATGTATAATAAAGCTGGGCGTGGTGGCGCATGCCTGTAATTTGGAAGGGGAGGCTAGGACTCACTTGAGTTCGGGGGTTCGAGGCTAACCGGACATAGTGAGACCTCGTCTCAAAATAAATAGCTGGTCTTGGTGGCGTGCACCTGTAATAACAGCTACCTGGGAGGCTGAGGCTAGAGATCATTTCAGTGCATGGGTTCGGGACTACCGCTACCCCAGGCAACATAGTGAAACCTAGTCTCTAAAAAAAGAAAGAAAAAAGAAAATGTATAATAAAGATACCATGTACCATATGCAAACTTATATTGACCTGTGATAGTCTCCATACATCATTTAGCCTGTTTGGCAGAAAAATTCAAGTTTAGTGAAAAAAAGTCCTGCTATCTAAATTCATGTTTCTCATGCATGTTGCTAAATATTAAATTAATAGCCTAGTAAAGTTTCCATGACTAATTAGACATTCTTTACTTAAAAAGATCCTGGTTGTTACTGTTAATGTTTCATAACATCTCAGATAATACAGTAAGCACTTTATAGTTGTCATTTTTATAGGTGTGGACCCTACAAACTTAAAGATGTTCATCTCACAGATGGTATTATCCTCCAGTTGACAGAAACACCAGGAAAGCTCACCTGTTCACTTCATGCTATATGTCTTGTGACCACAGGTAATTCTGAATCTGTCATTAAAGGGAGGCCAGGGCTGAGAGAAGAGCAGCAGATGAAATGGGAACAGGTGACATACTGGTCTGTACCAGAGTCTGACGGGATTGTTCTTAGAGCGCCGTGTAAGAGAGAGGTGATTTCAAAGAATCTGCAGACAGGTCGTTGACGTAGATGCAATGACAATAACTTAGGGAAGTGAAGATAATGCTGGCCCCGTAAGAAATCATCAAGTTTTAAATGTAATTCCCAAGTTATTGATCAGGGATGTTTCCTATATGAATCGTGATTGTGTTAGTATTGCCTAAGTATTTCTACATTAGAAAAGAGATGAACTATTCTTTGGTCTAATCTGTTTTCAGGTGGAGACATTTCAGTTTCCGCCATAAATGAGTAGTTTTTGTTGAATCAAACAATAAAATCTCAATAAAATATCCAAAGTGGCGGCTTGACTGCAGTCACTGCAGTCGGTCTGCTCAGATGGGACTGCTTGAGATACACTCTATGAGAAAGGGGGAGCCTGTGATGTTAGCAGCATATCCTCCCTGGTTTTCCTCCTCAGGCTTTTGAGATAAGCACTTGGGGAGGCTAACCCCAAAAGAAATAGGCTGCCTGCTTGAACTCTGGAGAAATGAGTCTTAAATTTGTTCAGAGGAAAATGAGGGGGCTTCTGCTATCATGGGGAGAGGACAGACAAGGCAAACTAGAAAATATTAATCTGGACTGTGTATTAAGTTGAGTTGTACAAACAGAGAGGGTTATAAGGATGGAACATCCAGAAAGGGAAGTGTTTCTTAGGAGGGGAGATCCTTCCTACAGTAGCAGGAATTTAGTGTAGATGATGAAATCCACCAAACTGAAACTAGGGACTAAAACCAGACAGATCTTGAAATTTAGACAAAAATCAATTATTTAATATTAAAAAAAAACATAATACCGACCTATGGACATGTACTCTTGTGGGCTGATTGATATCTAAGACCTTCCAGTCCTGGGCTACCTTTCCCTAGAAGCTAAAAGAAAATTGCATCTGATTTAGTAGCAGTATCTTTTATGTACTGGAAGACGTGGTGGTGATTTTTGTGGAGATTAGATCATTTAAAATGTCTTTCTAGGAATATTCAGACATCTGGAATCATTGGAGAGCTGAGTCTGTGTAGGTCATCACTGTATTATGTCCTCTCAGAGTCCAGGATATGTGTTCTATGGCTTTTGTCATCCTCGGTGGCCACTGTGTTTCTGTGGGTTCAGTGTGAACTTCCTCAGCTGCTCCTAGTAGTTGGTGTTGAGATGTCATGGTGTCCGTCCCATGAAAACTAAGCTGAAGACGTGTCCGTGTCAACATTGAAAGCAGACTGTGTTGGAGGCCGGGCATGATGGCGCATGCCTGTAAGTGGCAGCCTAGGAAGCCACGGTGGGTCCAGGGATCGTGGTTTGAGTCCAGCCAGGAGCTTGTAGCAAGACCTACTCCCAAAAAAAATAGCTGTGCACCTGTAATCTCAGCTACCTGGGAAGCTGAGGCTAGAGATTGCTTGATCTGTGGTATCCCAGGCAACGTGAGCCTGCAGTTCCACAGGCAAAATAATGAGATCTAGTGTCAAAAGAAAAAAAAAACACTGCATTGGAGTCTGCGATGAATAAAATAGGGCAAGTGTTAGAAAGTTTATTCATCATCAGTGTAAACAGAAAGATTGTGGTATCTGCAGTGACAAATGACTGCTTTTCTTAAGCATTGGAAATGCGAGAACAAGAAGAATCTTAGCTATTGAAAGAGTATAATTTTTGTATAAAGAATGTATACGTGGAGAACCAGGTAAGGTCTGAGCATCCCCAATGAGGATAGGTAGATACATGTTCAGGGATATTATTCTTTCATGCTACCAGTTATCTGGTCAGACCTACCTGCCCAGTCCTGTTCCTCTCACTCCTTTTGCACTGGACAGAAATGCTTGGACTCTGAGGCCTTAGCTTGCCCCATCCTGCCTCCTCCCCATTCATCTTACACAGCTGTGACTCCCTACAAACCTTTTGTTCTGCTCCATCCTGGCAGCTGGATCCCCAAGACTCAGAGGTAACACAATCGATATTCAAGCTACTGTACACAAACACACACACACTCACTTACCCACAGATGCACACATGCATGCACACATTGCTCCCAGCACTGAAACCAGCAATAATGAATAAACAATAGAGACTTAATAGACATTTTACTGCATTTAAATGTTCACTTCAATAAATTGTAAGTGGCCATCTCTTAACTCCCACAGGAGCAAAAAGGACAGTGAGGTCCTCTGCAGTGTCCACTGGGGTCAAGGCTAGGTCCTCCAGGGGTCCCCCCGCATGCTTCCAGAGTTCAGAGCTGGTGCAGTCAGGAATGGCCCAGTATCCTGGAAGAAATTCGCACCCCTCCTGGAGACAGGGTGGTTCTGAGATGCCATTCGGTGCCTTAGATGTGCTTCTTCTGTGTTTAGAACAAATTTGAATGTTTTTCCTGCTTCAGTATACTTCAAATTAAATAAACCACCCAATGGGAATTCATGAAGTGGGGCCCCTACCAAGTGCCCTGCACTTTCCTCTTCTCAGCTTTCTGCAGACAGAACCTAGGGTTCTAGATTAATTGTTCCTATTCTATGTAATTCCTGATCAGGAACATTTTAAAGGCAGTTACTCCCTCTACCCTGAAGTCTAGTGTTTTCGGAGCCCTTCCATTGGGGCTCCCCCTGAAAAATCACTAAAGTCCACAACCCCCTGGGTGGGGTTTAGAGAAAGGCCTAAACAAAAATCACCAGACAACTCATCGTAGGTGTGTAGCTCTGCTCCCAGGGATATAACCTGGGTGGTTGGAAGGGATCACGGCAGAGGGGAACATGGTGCGTATGATGGGCTGGGCTCAGAGACCTAGAGGCTCCTGTCCCTGACCAGCCAAAGTACTGCCCAGGCAGCTGATCCTTTCTGTAGAGGGATGGGGGTCTCCGGGCGAAGCAAGACCACAACAGCAAAGCACTGTTGATCAATTGGGTGGGGGGGGTGTCAAGGATGGAGGTACTGAAGGAGGAGAGGAAGCTCTGGAAAACCAGGGCCCTGCTCCCACTCAAGAAGAGCAACCTATCTTACCTGAGCTGCATGCTTTCTCTTCAGTTCATTTATGTGGTTAACCCACACGCTTTCCTGAAAAATAAAAGTTTATCAAGTGGGCCATGTTAGATAATAAAATGTTGTACATCTACCAGAATTAAAAAGTAGTGATTCATGAATGGGCAGGCAGAGCAAAGAAAAGAAAAAAGCCCAAGGTGGGGACTGTGGGGGTGGGGTGGAATTTTAGTCTGCAGGTGGGAAGTGATTCCTATTCAATGTTTAAACAAATAGCTCACTAAAAAAATAGTTTAAATCAAAACGAACTCAAAAGTTTAAGCATAAAAAATAGAAGCAATGTCAGTAAAATGGCAGAAGAGGAGGTGATGGCTCTCAAAGCCATCATTTAATGAGAATGCTTTCTGGCAGCCCAGAATCTAGAAGAGACATGCCAGCACCTCAGTGGGGCAAAATTTCCAATGTTAAGTATGTTGAAGGTGGGAAAAAGGAAGTTTCAATTTACCTGCAACACCCTTCTCCCAAGACAGCACAGCCCAATATCAAAAGAAATCCCCTCAGCCTGCAGCTTTTCCCCAAGGAGAAAATGAAAGCAGTGAGCACCCAAATGGCCCAGCTTTCTGGGACACTGCCTAGGAAACCCAATGTTGTCTAACCCCAACCCTCACACCGCCATCCCCACCAGAGTGAAGGGATTCAGTGACTGACCCATCTGAGGGCAGCCAGGACAGGGAAGGAGAAGAGGATCCCTGAACCCGAGGTTAGATACCCTCATCCCGTGGTTCTGAATGTAGTCCCTGTAGGTTTTGGCAGGCAGGGCAGAAATGGATGAAGTGAGGCTCTAATCACGAGGTTCTAGGTTATACCTCAGAGAACTGCACAACATTTCCTCAAGCACAGAGCCCAGCTCTGTCACAATACATAACCAGACATCTGTGTGTATTCACACAAGGCCACGGATCCGCTTCGCTAGTGTTCTCAGGGAAAGCTTGGCCATTGCAGAAGGGAAGCAGGTTCCCACGCAAGGACAGGATTAAAAAAAGGAATTTCACCTCATCGCGAGTCTGCTGGACTCCAAATGGAGCTCCCTAGCAGCTGCCTATTTCCTCCTCAGTCTCCAATAACTGGAGAGAAGCAGACTCTGCCAGCAGTTGGAAGGGTGGCACGTACCTTGTACCATTCCCTGAGGACATTTTCTCTGGGTCCATGCTTGCATGCACGCGCACACACATCCATCCTGTTCTACAAGTCCCTAAGTTTTTGTGTTTTTTTTTATTCAATACTTTAACTTGGAATAAAATTTGTTCATCTTTAACTCCTCTCAATTCGTGCTGAAGCAATATTGAATCCAAACGTTAACCATTTCTAAACACTTCCATCGGCTCCAATGATTTTCATCCGATGTTTGGGCGACTGATTTCTGATGTGCCATTTCCATCTTCACACTGCTGCTTATGACACACTAGACAGCTGGTTTCATGCTGTTCCCAAGCTTTCTGCTATTTTCCTTTCAAAAGGACACTCCTTTGTGTAACTGGATTTACCCTATAACCTATCTAAAATTCTCTCTTCATTCACATAGCCTAATCAACCTAAGGGCTCCGACTTCTGTATCTGGGGAAAAGTTTGAAGAAATAGTATGTATAACATGTTACAATTCTCTGTTCTATTTCTGGTCATAGACATCTGCAAAATTCATTAATTTCCTTTCCAGATGGCTAAAATCATATGCCACGTCTAGGAGGATATCGTGCTAGCTTCAACCGCCAGCAAGAAGCCAGCAAGAATTCTGGCCCCACGGGGTACACGTGCACCCTGGGTACCCAAGGCCCCCTGGCATTTCCTGTCCACACCACCTGTCCCAGCCACTGCTTCTCGGCCGCCCTGCGGGCCTCTAGCTCCCGTTGGCACCATCTCAGCCTGATGTGCAGTTCTTCTAAGTTCTCCTGGCCAGGCTCCTGCTTTCCTTTTGGGGGCAGGCAGAGAGAGGGGGCTCCACCTGAGTCACAGTCAGGGGAGAGGAGGGCCTCCCTGACCCAGACTCTCCAGGTTAGAGCCCAGCTTCACCACTTGCAGTGCATGCTCACCACAGCAGGGGACCTAAAACTCTTGACCCTCAGTTTCCCTGGACCATCCAAAGGAGACGATAACCACACCTAACTCAGGAAGTTGTTGTATGAGAAAACGTGAAACTGCGATAGCACAGAGACCGGCAAGACAGTTAAATAAACGGGCATGATTTGGCCTAAAATAACTGAAAGTACTGAATAGAATGAGGATGAAATTCCTAAAGTAATGGAAGCAGAACAGGAAATAGCGTGTGCACATTGATCACCGATGCCAAGAGCATATCGATGTATCCTATCGTCAGAGAGGCGTTCACAGTACAAAAATAATTGTAGCTCAGGACTATAGTACAGTGTCACACATATATAGCTTCTGATATCAAATGAAAAAAAGGTGATGTGCATGAGGAAGCAACATTTCAGTCAGTGTTTAACTATATACCTGAAATTATTTTAAGCTCAAATAAAGACTCGGGATGAGTGAAAACAGAACATTCCAAGTAAGCCACATATGCATAAGGTCGATGCAAGCCACTAATTTTACTTCAACGTTTTTGACTTTTGAAAGACACATTTGCTAATGATGGTACTGTTCTGAAAACTCTTAAGCCTTTCAGTGAGGAGGGATGTATTTTGTCAGATTGAGCTCTTGGGGAGAAATGTGATTTTTAGATGCCTTAGAAAACTGACTTGAGATGATTGTGGACTAGGAGAGCTGGAGAATCTGGGAAGACAGCTAGCTACCCGAGCACCAAAGTGATGACAAAGGGTGCCTAAGAACATATTCCCTCTCCCAGTAGCACTTTACATTAGGGAGACCTTGTGTAATATTGCAAAGATTCCTAGACACACATATTAATCATCAAGAGTTCGTAATAGGGATATTTATGTGCAACCCACATAAATGATGAAATTATTCATCTGTAAGATAAATTTTAATAGCCACATGGTGGAATACCACCTGGCCATTAAAAACCATGATTTCAAAGAAGAAAATGACAAGGGGAGATGTGACCTATTCTTAATTGGAAATAAGCAGTGGTCAAAACTGCACACTGTATGATTACGTAAGTATGCAGAAAAAATAATAACAGAGAATGTATTAGTAGTTAGACTTGTACCATACAACCACTATACAATTGTACTGTATATATATATAAACTAGTATATATATATATATATATATATATAGTCACTGACTAGTATATATATATATAAACTAGTAATTACTGATATAGTACGATTTTTGATAGTAGTGATTTCATAGTTTTATTTTCTCTTTTCTATGTTTCTTAACTTTCTACATCAAAGACATTTTATTCTCAATTTTTTATTGTGATAAAATACATATAAAATTTTCCATTTTAACCATTTGCAATTGGACAGGTTAATGTCATTAAATAATTTCACAGAATATTGTGCTACCCTCATCACCTTCAGTTACCTTCCGAATGTTTCCTTGTTTCCTTTTACAAAATAGAAACTCTATCCCCATTAAACTGTGACTCTTCACTCCATCTACTCCTAGACCCCGGCAACCATCATTCTGCATTCTCTCCCTAGGAATTCGACTTTTTTCTTTTGAGACTAGGTCTTGCTATGTTGCCCGGAGTACCACGGACTCAAGACATCAAGCCTCAGTCTCTCAGGTAGCTGGGATGACATGCCCCACTACCGGGCCTGGCTGCTTTTTTGAGACCAGGTCTCGCTATGTTGCCTGGGGTAATCTCAAACATGAGAACTCAAGCGATCCCTGGCCTCTTGCCTCCCATCGCTTGGACGACAGGAGTGTGCCACCAATCCTGGCTCGACTACTCCAATACCTCAGGTAAGTGAATTCAGACAGTGTTTGTCCTTTGTGACTGGCATTTCACTTAAAGCAAAGCCCTCAATTTTCATCCCTGCTATAGTGTACCATCAAAATGATTGCTTTATGGGGCTACAGAGTATCACATCATAATTCTTTTCTCCTATTCATTCATCTGTCGATGGGCACTGAGAGAGCTTCCGCATGTCTTACATGCTGAGTGCTGCTGCTATAAATATGGGTCTGGAAGTAGATCTCTTCAAGGATGTGTATTAATGTAAGAACAGCAATCTTCAAGTGGAAAAACCTGTTTTGCTTCAGAGGCCTGCAATGCTAGATGAAGAATCCAGCAGATCTTATGTCACAGTACTTAAGTAAACAGTTGTGCTTCAAAACTCTCTTCCTCCGGTGAAGCAAAGGACTGGTGGAGGGTTGCTGGTACTTGGTTAATTGTGGTATGCATGGTGTGGTACTTTCATCGGAGGAAGAATGAACCTACACAGCTAAAATACTTTGTAGAAAACCAACGTGGCCTCTAAAAATTATAAAGTAATTTTAAAGCAAAGGAAATAAAACATATTTGTTCTTTGAAAATGAAATGAAAATGTAAGGAAAAATGGAACTACATTCAATTGAAGTTTTATTCTTAACTTTGTGTTTCACTCTGTTTCTTAGTGAACCTCAAAAAAGTGTACTGCAGTATGCAGGGGCCATGCAGGAAAACATACACCCTTGGAACTCATATTGGAATCTGAGACGCTAAATTTACAGCGAACAGGCCATGACCAGTTCATGTTCACAGAAAAGCCAGAGCACCGGTTCGCCTGCAGAAGACTGACATGTGGCGGCCTGTAAATCTTCACAGTGAAGCCCATGAGATTGAGAGGGGGCAGCACTGACCACAGTCACGCGACATTGAAGGACAAAGCTAAGAAGGAACTTAACCTGTCCACCTCCCAATCCTGGCCCACCTACACATTGGATCAGAAACTCCCTAGACCTGCGTGACACGCCCTGGTGGCACCATCTCATCCTCAAATGAATGACAAGGTTCTGAGGACTCTTTCAACAGCATATGAGGCCCTCACCCATGAAACCAGCCCAAGTCCTTCCAGCAACCCAGGAGATCCCCAGAATGCCACCCAGACTTAACGCCTGCCAGCATGCCCCCATGCCTGTTCTGGATGTGGCCCCACAGGAAAGTGGAATTCATGAAGGTGGTATCGCACAGGTGGCACTAGATGGAGACAATCAATCCCTTCTGTGCCCTCCTCCCCCCAAGAAAAATCCTGCCCATCAGAATCACTTTGCGAGCTTGAAATACAACCAATGCTGTGAGGAAGCAGGGCTCTATCTGATGAAATGAAGGGATTTTTGTTGGTTTCCTAGTCATGATGATGGTCCCGAGTTTACCTCTTAAAGTGGAGGTCCTTGGCTCTGTGACGTGGCTCTCAGGCAGTATCACTGTGCAACCGCATGCTTCATGCTGACACCTGCCACCCTCCTACAATCTCCACTTGCATATTCTACATAGACGGGTTGTGAAATGTTTACAGATGAAACCACATGACTCCTATGCTTCCATATCCCTCAGAGTGAGGGGACCAGTAGGGGGAAAAGGAAACATTGGTCATGAGTTGATAACTGTTGGATGAAGAGTGTACATTGAAGGCTCCTAATACTACTCCACTGTTCTGCATAGAAAAAGTCTATAGAATAAAGGTTTCCTTTTTTCTTTGTTAATACCAATGTCCAGGTCCCACCCCAGGGTTAAGAACCAGCAGAGCAGAGGATTATAAATAATAGCTCTGCAGTTCCACTCCCCTCCTCTCAGGCACTTCAGACACTCCCAAACGATCACCGTATCTTTGCACTGTAGGACATGAGATTCCATTCAACGCAGCTCTGAGAGCTGCTATTCCTAGTCAGTTCGAGGACATCAAGTCTAGTCAAGCCGATCATTTGCTCTTTTGCACAGGAGCAGAAGGACAGAAATTGTCAGTTGTCCCTTACAACCCATTTCCCTTATTTGCCCTCTATGAGAAATCTGCTTTTTCTCTCTTTTTTGTGGCCCCAACCCAAGACCAGTGAGAAGAATCACCATGTCCCAGCCTCCCTGGTAAACAGTGTGGCCGTGTGAACAAATGCTGGTCAACGACAAGCCAGCAGAGGTGGCATATGCAATGTGTCATGAAAGAAAATCATGACATTCTTCACCATCCCCTCTCCTGCTGAATTGAATGTGGACTTGCAGGGTGGCTCCAGGTAGTATCCCTGCAAGCACAAGCTACATGCACATGCCTGCCACACATGTGCAGTGACCACACACACACGTGCACACATTCTGCAGCATCTGTCTCGCTGTTCTCAGCATCTCTGGCCATGAGCAGCCTCTCTATAATCTCCTAGGCTGTGAGAAGGACTCCCAATCCCCACCACCTCAGTGTCACAGGTAGCTGTCCACATGACCCAGTGGCTGGGTATGCAACCGCCCTCTCCCAACCTCCCCCACTCCTCAGCCCTGCGGAGATTCCTCACCATGTGGTAGGTGTGGGCGCCTGCCTGGAGAAGCAGCTGCTCTAAGATGTTGATCATTTTTTGCCGCCAGCCACCCTCCCACACGCCTTCCAGCAAGTCACCCTGGCGCTGTAGCTCCTCCTGGCCACGCCTCTGCTGATCCAGGCTGTCTTGCAACTGCATGTCCAGCTCGGCACAGCTGAATACCAGGCAGTCCAGGAGGTACAGCAGGTACTTGATGGTGAGCTCTGCCAGGCATGGCACTTTCAACAGCCCCACATCCACCGGCTGCCCACTGTGGCTGCAAGCTTCCTTCCCCAGGTCACAAAAGGTGACTGCAGGGAGGGTCTGCTACAGGGTGTCCACGTCCATTGTCCAGACCACGTGGGCCATGTTCACAGTCCTGAGGAGTGCCAGTCGACCCCCTCCTGATGGGGCTGGAAGCTGAAGGTGGGGGGGTCTTGCAGTGGCTGACAGAGTTAGCAGCAGCAGACTCCATGGCTGGGGGAGTCCCTGGGTCCAGCTACTGGGGAAGGGGACCACAAAACCCACTCATCACACAGTGAAAAACAGCCTGCAAAGTAAGAAGAGGCTCCACGTCAGGCAGGTTAAAGTGACTGCAGGCACTGTACATGGGCCGGCCAGCATCTCAGGGGGCTGAGGTGAGGACCTGCACAGAAGTGCTATGTTCAAGCATAACCAGAGCTTTGAACAGTATACCATGATACAGGCTGGTGACAGTTAATAATTGTATTGGTCATGTATGGCCCACATCAAAAAAACAGGCAACAACCAGTGTTGGCGTGGATGTGGAGAGAAAGGAACACTCTTACACTGCTGGTGGGAATGTAAACTCGTCCAGCCACTATGGAAAGCAGTATGGAGGACCCTCAAACTCATGAAAATGGAATTACTATTTGAACCAGCAGTCGCACTTCTGGGAATCTACCCAAAGGATACCTCAATGTGGGTACAAAAGGACACCTGTGCTCGGATGTTTATTGCAGCACTATTTATAATTGCAAGGACATGGGAACAACCCAAATGCCCCAGAACAGATGAGTGGATGAAAAAGATTGGTATGTATACACGGAGTATTACTCATCAATTAAAAATGACAAATTTGATGAATTGATAGACACCTGGATGTACCTAGAAAAAATCATTCTAGCCGAAATGAGCCAGATAGAAAGGGACAGAAACCAAATGGTTTCACTACTATATGGTCAACCAAATGAAACTACACAAGGGAGAGTGGGGACAAGCTAGAGTGGGTGGGGAGGGGAGGTGGTGGGTGACCCCCAGGGACTGAAATGATGTGAAATATATATAAATAAAAATTAATTAATTAAAAATAAAATAAAATTTCGATGTATGGAAAAAATATTGTATTGATGTTAAAATGCCCTGGTGGACGGCATCTGAAGGACTCGCAAGAGAAAATGGGAAGCAGGGAAAGAAAAAAGGAAGAAAAAGAGATAAAAATGGCAGATTGAGAGAATAGGCCCTTTTCACCTGGCCTAGAAGAGTGAGCTGGAGGTGGCAAGGAGTCATGTGGTGGGAGAATGGCCGGTAGATATGTAGCTGGTATGACCTGGATGCCACAATGGCAGACTGGGTTAACAAGGGGCTGCTGAGGGCAGGCCTGGTAAATGTAGTAAGACATCACCAAAGGCAGGCCTGGTATAAGAAAAACTTGAGCGCAGCAAGGTGGCAGATTTAGAAAGTTAACATGTGCATTAGCAATTGTAAAAGGAGTTTGGAGAGTCTTGGAGAAGTGGAACAGCAGTGAACACTGGTGAAAAAGCAAAGAAAAGATGCCAGAGAAAGATGGGACTTACAAAAGTGCCTCTTAGGTTTAAAGTGGCAAAGGGTCACCATCTTGGACATGTGTTCGAACTTTAAACAGTATTTGGGATAAAATAACTTGTGGCATTAAGGACATTTCATTTTCCTGGTTAATTTCCCTTGTTAAACTGCTTTTGTCTGGCAACTGCTATGCACATGTGGGACGGAAGTAAGGGAATGTGACTGGCAAAAGCCACATTTTAAAAGGGTATTTTTCCCTCTGCAGTTTGTTGGTTGGCAGCTTTTGTCCATTTTCACCCAATTTCAAGCACACTAATGAAGAGGCGCAGAGCTTCCCTCTGGGGATATTCTATCCACAGCTCTAAGCCTCCTGCACATGTTGGGAACCATGGGAGCAGGGCTATGCTTAGGAGTCAGGGGGAGCAACAGCTAAGATCCTGGCATACTGCAGATCCTCAATGCACACTCTGTCTCCCAATGCTCGAGTCCACTGCAGTTAGAGTCCACTGCCAGTGAGGGGACTTTGTCAAAGAGCATGTGTCCAATATACAAGTGGGTCCTTCTGCAGGTGGCAGAAATAACTAATGTCCACCACATGCCAGCTCTAGTAAAATGGAACTAAAGTCCCCAGGTCCCCTGTGATTAGTGGTTATCATATGACTCGTTACCTCTAGTGGGAAGTGAGTGGAAGGATGCCTACTTCCCTGCATAGTGCTCTAACCATGCTCAGTGCTCTAACCATGCTCGACTGATTGGAAAAAACCACAATTCATAGTTTTAGGAGACAGATCCTCCTTTAGGTATGTTTCACTGAGGTAAACTATCCCTTTATTCAACAGTAGAATTATCCTTTGGGTAATTTTCCTGGGATCAAAAGCCCATTTAAAGCAATTCAGTGGAGAAGTGTTCTGGTTATGGATTCCAGAGGTGGAAAATCCAAATCCAAAGCTATTCCAAGCAGAAGTATCTTTTGAGTCTTCCTCAAGAGAACCAGCTTTTTGATCTGAGGTAAAGTATCTTCAAGGCATGTATCTCTGAGTTGATCATTCCCTATAAAGTCATTCTGAGATATCTTTGAGGTCAGTTTCTCTGAGGTGAAAATTGTGTAATAAAAGAACTTCTGAGGAGAAGTACCCTTTGGCTGTTTCTCTGTGGAAAATCCCTATAAACTACCTGCTGAGAAGTATTTTGGGTAGGTTCCCCTGAGGTGAAAATGCCATATTATAAATGAAAATCTGAGGATGAGTGTACTTGGGGTATATTTCTCTGAGGTGGAAAATC
Organism: Uropsilus gracilis; assembly: GCA_004024945.1. Taxonomy (NCBI): domain Eukaryota; kingdom Metazoa; phylum Chordata; class Mammalia; order Eulipotyphla; family Talpidae; genus Uropsilus; species Uropsilus gracilis. The sequence continues at coordinate 19,723 of PVHY01020948.1, forward strand.
CCTATAGAAGACATTTGGTGTCGAAGCATTTATTGGGGTGCTTAATTACCCTAAGTTGAAAAGCCCCTATGAGAAGCATGAGGAGAAGTAAATTTGGGGTATTATTTCTTGAGGTGAAAGCATTGGGTTGGTTTATTTGAGATATAATTCCTTATTAAAGAAGTTCTGAGGGAACATTATCTTTGAGGTGGGTTCATCTGAGGAGAAAAATCCTTATAAAAGACATTTTGAGCAGACGCACTGAGAATGTTTCTCTGAAATGAAAAGTTCATACAAAAGACACTGTGAGATAAAGTATTTTTTGCATTAGTTTTCTCTGTGGTGCAGAAGCCCTATAATTGATCATGGGTAGCTATTGATAGCGCAGAAGCTGGTCACAGGCTAGGAGAGCCCAGCTTTGGGGCTGGGCAGTTCTGGAAACTTCTGCCCAGAAGGGACAGGATGCAACTGAGATCCCTCATACTGTCAGTGGGACGCTGGGTCCAGGCTGACTCACAGGCGCCTGAGTTGGCCCAGGCCAGGAAGTGTTCCCTTACGGAGGGTTCTTGGGTACCTTCTGGATGGGTGGGTATGATCTGTCCCTGCTGAGAATGTTTTCATTTCTCTTAAGTTCAGCATCCCTGAATTGCCCTCACTGTCCCCTGGCCACTCCTGCTAGGTTTTGGAAAGGGAGAACATGGAGAAAAAGGGGAAAATGAAGACCGGAGAGACTAGTAGAGAAACAGGTTCCTCGTTAGAGAAGCCTAGGCAGGCATCTACATAGCCTGGAGTAGGAGCCAATTGAGTGGAGCTGTGTGCCTTGGCTGCATGGCCTTGTCCTTTTATGTGGTCTGGCAGAGGGGGTCTTTTCTGGTGGGATAGGTCAGGGGTATGGGAGAGTTTGGTCAGGTGTGTGATGTTTTCCTGATAGAAGTTTAGTTTCCTCTGGCCAGATTTAGGTGGCCTGTGGGAGGGTGTTTTTCTGATACTGAGGCAGAGGCTAATAGAATGGGGATTAAGGTGATTGGTACAAGCAGGAGGAAATTTGGAAGAGAGATCATCCTTTCACCTCTCATGGCTAGACTGTCACCAGGTTACCATGTGGCCACTGGATGGTCCCTCCATTCGGAATGTTCCTCCATGTATGGAGGATTTCAGCGCAATATCGGCGCTGACAAGTGAGATGAATAAACTGACGAGGTCTTAGCAAGTTGCAGGCCACAGAGTTTGTATAAAGTGGGCACCTGCCTTTTAGGTAAAGTCTCTCTTTTGTGGCAGTGATTGTAGAAGAATATGTAGAACCTTAACCAAGTTCATCTTTGGCTGCTCAGATGTCAATTGAAATTCTTCACTTGAAGTCACTCATCTGTGGTGACTGAGGCAGTTTGCAAGCCGCTACTGAAGAGGGGACGAGGTTGACTGTAAGTTAAGCTGAAAACCATGGGGATCAGGGGTTGGGACTAGGCTCATCACCACATTCCTATTTGTAAGGGCTTGACAAGCTTGGCTGAGTTTCCCTGCAGGAAAATGATGGCTGTTCAATATCTAGGAAGGAGTCTAGCAGACAGGGTAGGCCCAGCTTTGAACTCCCCAAATCTGGGAAACCCAGTCAATCATGGAGCGGGGTCAGGCATTGGGCCAGGGACATCTGCCACACGCAAGGGGCCTATGGATAGTTTCTAGATTCTCCTTGGCTCGATGGAGGGGTCAGCCTCCTTGCCCAGTCCCGCTTCTCCTCTCACTCCTCTCACAGCAGACAAACATGCTTGGACTCTTAGGCCTTGTCTTGCTCATCCTGCCTCCTCCCCTTCATCTTCCACAGCTGTGACTCCCTACAAATCTCTTGGTCTCCTGCTCCATCCTGGCAGCTGGATCCCAAGACTCAGAGGTGACACAACCTTGATGTTCAAGCTACTGTACACACATACACACACAAACAGAAACATGGTACTCCCTCCACTGGAGCTCCAGAAATATTGAAGAAACACTAGAGTTATAGACATTTTACTATATTTAAATGTTCGCATCAATAAATTGAAATTGGCCATCTATTTTACCCCCACAGGGGCAAATAAGAAGGTGCGCTCCTCCACACTGTGCCACTGGGATCAGGGCCGGGTCCTACAGTTGCCTCCCACATGCCTCCGCAGTTCAGAGTTGGCTCAGTTAGGAATGGTCTGGAAAAAGACTGAGTTTTAATGGCCTGGGAACTCCAGCTTGAGAGGATTCCCAGAGCTCACAGCACAGCAGCCTGGAAGGGCCCAGCTGTGGGCCTCAGCTTCACAAGGGACTAACTCCTGGTGCCAAGGTAACACACCTGTGGGATAGGGAGGGACCAGCTTTTTGCATTTCAATGGTCTTCAGTCAGGGAGGCTGAGGCTCTGACTGAGTTTATCAAAAATGAGTTTTAACAGCCAGGGAACTCCAGGGTGACAAGCTGCTGAGAGTTCACAGTACAGCAGTCCAGAAGTTCTGGTGCCGCTACACAGCACCAGCGCAGACTAGAGAACCAAGGATGTTCAGTATCCAAGTCTGTCAAGACATCCTGATCAAAAAGGTTTATATGAAAAACCCTAGACACATCACTAAATACAAGCACCCACTCAGGGGCACTGAGAAACATTTAAAACCCATCAAATAGAGGAGAAACAACAACAAAAAAACAAGATAAGACAATACAATAGCAACCACATACACTCACCACAGCCAATGACTGAAAAGAACATGTCCCCCAAAATAGTCAATGGAAACAAGATATAGCCACCACCACCAACAAAAGCACAAAGGGAGAAATAAACACAACTTGGTCGACTTCACCATGCCATCTAAGTCTAGAACAGCAGTTAATCAATAGGTAGAGCAGGTCCGAAGGGAAAACACAGGAAGGAGGAAGAATACAAATACTCAAGAGAGCTCTAAGAAGAATAACTCACCACCAAAGGATAAACAATCTGCAGAGATCAACATGGAGGACATGGAAGAAATGCTGTATGTGTCAGACATAGAATTCAGAATCTACTTGATAAAAGCCTAAAAAGAGGCAAGGGAAGATGGGAAAAAAAGAGGAAAGCAGGAGGTCAGAAACTTTCAATGAGCTAAGAGAAGAAGTAGAAAAATATAAAAAAGAATGCAGCAAAATTAGCAATATTATTGACAAAAAGAACAATGAAATTGAAACCCTAAATAAGAAGCTGAACGAGATACAGTTTTTAAGAGGAAAAATAGAGCTCAAAAATGCAGGGAAAAGTCAGGAAAATGGATTAAAATTAATAGAAGAACAAGTCAGCGCCCTAGAGCATACAGAAGTAGAACGAAGAAAGAGAGAATTACAAAGTAAAAAGACAGAAGAAAATATCTGAAATCTGTCAACTACCCTAAAGAAAACAAATATAAGAGTAATTGGAATCCCAGAAGGAGAAGAGAAAGACATAGGATCTGAAAGGCTTTTCAATGAAATCATGGAGAAGAATTTCCCAAATCTGAAGAAAGAAATGAAAATAGACATACAGGAAGCAAAAAGGACACCAAACTACTCCAATGAAAGAAAAAACACAGCAAGACACATCAAGAGCCAGATAAAGAAAACTTATGAGAATAACAAGACAGAGGAAACATAACCTACAAAGGGATACCCATTAGACTGACTTTGGATGTCTCAGAAGAGACCCTACAAGCAAGGAGAGAATAGGGCCGCATCTTCAAAACACTACAAGTCAAAAAGTGCCAGCCAAGAATATGCTACCCAGCAAAACTGTCCTTTCTGTATGAAGGAAAAATTAGAACCTTCTCAGACAAAGCCTCCAGAAAATGGCTCACAACAAACCCCCACTCCAGGAACTCCTGCAAGAAGCCCTAAGATCAAAACCTGCAGAATATAAAAAAAAAAAAGGAACTAAAACATAACCCCAGATAACCACCAGGAACCCAATGTTAGAAAACCTCAAACATCAATAATTACTCTAAATGTCAATGAACTTTATAAACTCATCAGTGGAAAGACACAGAGTTGAAGACTGGATTAAAAGACAGGACCGAACATTCTGCTGCCTCCAAGAAACACATCTGGTCCCAAAAGATAAGCATCAATGGAAGGTAAAACGTTGGAAAAACAATTCTACAAGCAAATGGCCCCCAATAACGGCAGGGGTAGCCGTTCTTATAGCAGACAAGGCAGATTTCAAAATTTTAAAAAGTGACAAGGATAAAGAAGGTCACTACCTAATGTTACAAGGCTCAACCCATCGAAAAGACATAGCAATTATCAACGTATACTCACCAAATGAGGGAGCACCAAGATGCATAAGACAGCTACTAACAGAACTGAAAACAAATATTGGTGTAAACACATACATAGTAGGAGACTTTATCACCCCACTCTCAACATAGGACAGATAAAAAAAAAACGCTACACAAACACAAAAGCCTTAAAAGAAGACCTAGTCAAAATGGACCTAACAGTTATCAACAGGATATTACACCCACAAGGAAAAGAATACACCTTCTTCTCAAATGCACATGGATCATTCTCTAAAATTGACCACATACTATGCCACAAGGCAAACATGAATAAAAAGACAAAGATTCAAATAATACCAAATTTCTTCTCAGATCATAAAGGCATCAAAGTAGAAATCAACAACAAAAAGAAAGCAAGAGCATCTAACGCTTGGAGACTGAACGTCATGCTACTAAATGAACAATGGGTAATTAAAAAAATTAAAGAAGAAATTAAAACCTACTTTGAAACAAACAACAAAGAAGACCCAGCATTCCATAATGTCTGGGATGCAGGAAAAGCATATCTTTTTTGTTTTGTTTTGTTTTTTTATTTTTTTAATTCATTTTATTGATTTGTCACAATTGTGAATTAATTGATCCCTCCTCCTCCCTCCATAGACCCCCTCTGTATCCCCCTTCCTCCTCCCTCCATATCCCCCCTCTGTATCCCCCCTTCAGTCACTCCTCCCATTTTTCTGCAAATTGTTGTTTGGTTAAGTTGATGTTTACTTGTT
>PVHY01020949.1:0-24714 GCA_004024945.1 Uropsilus gracilis
AACTGTGTATTAAAGTTTTTCTTTTCTGCAGTTTTTGGAGCTGAAAGCAGAGAGCAGTTGGCTGGCTTTTGCATATCAATGGTAAAGGTGATCAGTGAAAATGCTAATGAAGAGTATGTAGCCTGCTTTGTAGAGAGTAGCAGGCAGATAAGTGTATCCAGTTAAGGTTAAAGGTAATTGCAAAGGAACTGCTTGTAGCTGCTTTGGAGAAAGAAGCAAGCAGATAGCTGTATCCAGTTAAGTAAAGACAGAAAGTCTTCATTTTACCCACTTTCAGAAAGAGTTTGAAGAGCCTTGGAGAAGTGGAGGAGCTCGGAACTCCAGAGAAGAAGCAAAGAGAAGACTCCAGAGAAAGTTCACAGTGCCTGACTCAGGTTTGGAGGGGCAAAGGGCACCATATTGGACATGTGCTTTTGGGACTGAAAATGGTGACTGGGGTAAGATAATTGCTACTGTGGCTTTGAAAATGTTTCGTTTTCCCTGTTGAATTCCCTTAAAAACTGTTGTTGAGCTGCTTTGGGGTGGCAACTGCAACATGCGGGTGAAGCGGACCTGAGGTTTGTTGGTTAGCAGCTTTTGCTCCCTTTCATCCTGGTATCAACCTGAGTTTTTAAAATGGGTCTTTGCTTCCTGTAACCAGGATAACCTTGACTGAGAAGTTAATTAACAGGGTGTTCACCCAACACACTAGGGCATCTTCTCCATCCTAGCATCTAACAGGCTTCTGATTGCTGGAGGAGTGGGGGTGGGGGGTGCAAGCCAACAACATAGTGAGAGCCTATCCAGGACCCGTCCCTTGCCAGGTCCCTGTCTCTGGTTATCAATGGGCCGTTGGTCCGAAGAGCCCTTTCCTACATGTCCCAGAATCCCAATGGGCTTGTGGAAAGGAGTTATCACTACAGAGACTGGAGTTCCCACACACAGAGGAGTGTGAAATGAGAAACTGCCAGTAGCCAAAATGCTGGGTTGAGACAGACGTCCCCTCAGAGGTTGGCTGTTTCTAGGTGAGGACAAAGAGCAGACGCGTCTGTGATCCAGGTGTTTGCACAGGTTTTCCCACTGAGTCCTTGAACCCTCAGATCCACTGTGCCCTATTCCCTCCTGCTGGAGATGCAGGAAGCTGGCCCCTGTAGTGCGTGTTTCCAGGGTCAGTTGGAAAAGGCAATCGTCTGACACTGAGGTGAGGAGAAACAGGGGTGTTTCTCCACCTCCTGGACTGCGTCCTCTGAGGGTTCAGGTCCAACCTGGTCCTCCACCCCTGGGTCGCCTCCTCCCAGGAGGGGGCCTTCCAACCATGACTGTCCTACTAATCTCTCGGTTGCCATAACCTTCGTCCCTCAGTTCAGCCAACACTATAGCCAATTCCCTGCTCTGAAAGTCAGTCTGCTTCAAGGCTTGCAGGAGTCTCAGTTTTCCCACAAACCTGATGCTATCTCTGTTTTACACTGAGAAAACAAACGCAGGGGTAAGTAACTTGCCCCATTCACCTGGTAGTTAAATGATGATGCTGGATTTGAACCCAGGGCTGTTTGACTCTTGTACTGAGACTCACTCGCTTCCTCCTACTGCCCCTCCTCCCACTGGGGACACTGCCCTGGCCACCTGCATCTGTGTCTCAGTTCACTCTCTCCACTCTCTGAATGCGGCAGTCTCCGGGAGCTTGGTGGCAGCTGCTGCACCTTGTTCAGGGCAGGTGTGTGCCCAGCCCCCCAAGCTCCATGCCTCAGGTTGGCAAGGGTTGGCCCTGCTCCTTTCCTGGACGGAGACAGCAGGCTGCTCTGATGAGACCCTCAAAGCTGCCCTGGGCATTTGTCCTCTTCCCCTCTATCCCCAGGATCTGTAGCCCTCTCACTGCCAAAATGAGACATGCATCACTTTTATCCAGCACATTTCCCACCCTGGCTTCCACCCTGCAAGGGACTGGGTGTTTCCTGTTTGATTCTAACTGGCCTAGATCCCTGAACACATAGTGTGGTTGGCTGTCCAGCATGATCACCTTGGAGCTGGTCAAGAATGCAGCGCCCCAGGCCCCAGCTCTGCCCTACTCAGTCAGGATATGCATTTTAATAACGTCAAGCTCCCCAGACACTTCTAGCAGGTATCATCGCATCATGCATACCTCATGGGGATGCAGTAAGAATGAGATGAATGAACACATGAGGACAGATCGACACATAACAAATGCTGCAGCTTTTTGTTTAGTAATCAGGATTATTTTAGTTAATTGCTCAGGTCAAGCATCGGGGCGCTCCAAGACTAATAGATGAGTAAGCAAGAGCCCCATCTCAAGCTCTTGCTCTGAGGTTTCTCCCACAGGGGCTGACCTTTGTTAGACCCACCTGCACAAGAGCCATGTGCCAGAAAGGGCACATATCACGAGTCAGAGGTTGAAGGCACTAACTCCTGCCACCACATTTTTGTGACCCTGAGCCTCTCCCTTGCCCTGCCCAGCTGTTCCAGCTGTGCAATAAGAGGGAGCTAGCTGGACAGGGAACCTCAGGGGCTGCAAAGCCCTTGAGAAGGACTAGTAGCTTAAACTGCTTGTCTGCCAGTCAGGAGACTGGTCAGAAGTTCCTGGAAGCTCCTTTCCGGTGGAAAGTCCTCTGAAAGTGTGATAATTACAGGCACAAAGAGGCGCAAGGGGGATGGCAAGAGTAGAGGGTGGGTCTAAGATGCCAACCCTGACTTGCCAGGTGAGCTCATGCACATTGTGCCCCTCTCTGCTCATGCCCACATTCATGTCTCTGTGTGGCTATCTTCTCTGCTGGTTGGGCTGGGGAATCAGCCTCTTAACCCCAAGGGATGAAGTCAAGTCCCTCATGTAACTCCACCCCTCTGTGATGATTAGCTTAGACCTGAGTATAGGACTCAGCCCTGGTCAGTGAGAAGTCACCATGGCTGCTAGGATTTCCTCCCTAATACTGGAGCCCCATAGGAGAGCCTGCCCTCCACAAGGATACAGGGCATGACTGCAACTGCTGCAGCTACTTTGTGATCATGAGGAGTCAAGAGAATCGCAAAAGAGCTGGGACCTGGCATCATGGAGCCCCCATAGCAACCAGTCCTGCCACCAGAAGACTGTTTCTCAAGGAGATGATAAACGATTGCTGTTGAAGTCATTTTTAGTCTAATATTCTTTCTTGCAGTCAAATGCATTCTAAATTACACATTTAGTTTCCTCGCTTGTCAAATGAAGATAATACCTTCAGGTTTTTTTGCGAGGATAAAATGAGCTGAAAGATGGGAAAATACCTAAAGCAATCATGAAAGTGCCTAAGATTTCTGTGTCCCAAAAGCTAACAGTTTTAAAGATGGGAGTGGGGGCTGGGGGTGCCAGTAGTTCCATTATAAACCACTTATAGATAGTTTTACCCCCAAGGGGCTTTTCAATGGGAGGAAAGAAGCTCCCATAATAGTGTGGACTTTCCTTAATGCTTAATTTGTTACACTTAGATCTAATTAACAGAACTCAGAAAAGCCATTTTTCTCAATTATAAATATGATGAATTAAATGTTCTTAAACAACTTAAAATGCAATTACAAACAGTACGCTTGATTCTTTTGATATTCCAAAGACCTCAAACCGCAGGCAAAAAAAAAGTTCAGACACACAATGTTTACACAATATATTGTCAGAGCCTTACCTGTGCCCCCTCGAAAGCCATGACCTTAATTTATTACTCTGCACTTGAAATATTACCTTCCCTAGATTATTGCTATATTTTTTACTTATTCTTAATTACGTTTTTATATCATCTTAGGGTTTCAGTAATATCTCATCCTAACTTACTGGGGAGCTATTCGTCTTACTACTGACTTGCCAAAACACTGAGCTGAGAAGATAAAATTAGGTGATTGGCTAATTGATTCTTGGCTGGGACCTGGGATCTGCAGGCACAAATTAAGGCGATTTAAACATGAGTCACGAGTTTCCAACCTAGATTTCTTTTTATAAAAACTTCCACTTGTGGTGATGTAGGACTATTAAGCTTCATGATGTGAGGTGAGCTGGGAGGTGTCAGTTGTTCTCCCAAACCCACACCTCTAGTCTACCCAGGAGAAGCTAGCAGGAATCCAAACCCTGGGACCCAGAATATCTGGCTGGTATACCTCGAAACTATCAACAGGAAAGACCAAGGAACTGTCACAGGGAAGACCAAGCAACATGATGATCACACACAATGTGGCATCCAGGATGTGATTCTGGAACCAAGGACCGTGAGGAGAGAAACTGACCAAATGTGCACATGTCTGGAGTTAATCGTCAGGTAAACATGTCAGTCTCTTGATATAACATTCAGCAAATGTCCCCGCGATTTGTGGGCATAAGGCTTCCATGACATAAGATGCTAAAGTGCTAGAGATCTACTGTTCAGGCCTGTGCCTGCAGTTGGCAATAAGAGAGGAAAGGAAGATTGAATGTAAGCTAGTGCATACTCAGAAATGGAAGAGGGTAGATCCCCTCCTAAATGCTCTTCCTCAAAACAACAACAGCATCAGAGAGGCCAGGGGATGTGTCTGGGAGGTCTGGGGACCTTGATTCTGGTGATGGTGTACCCCAAGTGTGCACAAAGTATCCACACTCGTCCAAGCATAGTACAATCTGTTAAAAAAAAAAAAAAGTCCACATTATAAGAAACCAATTGATGGGGACCCAAGAAGCCCCTGTATTGTCTTTACAACTTTTCTCTAGGTTGAAAATGATCCCCAATGAGTTTTTTTTTTTTAACCCTGAAACAGAGACCCAGATGGGAAACAGTAGAAGTAGTTTCTCAGCAAATGCTAAGGAGGCAGAGCTAGGAATCATTGGCAGGGCACAGGGATGCGAGGTCAGAAAGGAGTAGTGAGAGCTGGGTGGGCAAGCAGGTTACCACTAAGATGCCCAGGCATAGTCCCACCCAGAAATACAAGGAAATGGTGGTGATCTTCTCTCAGGGTAACCCTACATGGGAGATAAGGGTGCTAAGATATTCATCATGCCCATCACATCTGGGCTGAGCAGCGCCCTGCAGGTGGATAGTTTAAAGTTGCCCCATGTGGGTGAAGAAGATGAGAAAATTCTGTAGCCTTTACCAATTCCAGTTTGAGCCCCGCCTACTGGAGCCCAAGGCCCACCCCCTCTAGCAATCTAAATCCATTAAAATGCCACCCCACCCCCCACCCCCCTCCCCCGCCCTGGCCCCAGTGACCAGACAGCATCAAGCAAAGAATTGCAGGGCTCAGGTTGGCAGCTGTCCCATGCCAGTTGAGAGGATGGTGTGTGCCCATGGGAGATGGCAGGACACTGGGGCATCCTTCCCAGAACTGATTCTACCTTTTATTGCCTCTTGGCTGGTAGCAGCTAATCCATTGTCCTCCTATGATGCATTGACCTGAACTGATAATATTATTTGAATTTTCTTATAATTAATATGCGAAGATCTGAAAATTTTGCTTTCTACTTCATGAGAGATCAAACCTCCAAAGTGAGCTCTCTTCCTCTGGACATTTGGCTCATTTGTCTCTCGGGAACATCCTATTGAACCCCCTTTCTCCATGCTTCTGTGGGTATCCCTCACACTCATCCACCGTGGGTCCTTTTGGTCTGGGTTTTATGTGACCACACTGCTCCACGCTTCCTGCCCTTGTGACTGTGTCTGTTTGCTCTGGGATTATTTGGTTTACTCATTAAAACCAGTTCCTGGTGTGTATTCTTTCCTGCTTATGTAGAGAGAAATAATGACCTAGCCTATCAGATAATAACCAGGAGAGCAGAAGGCATTTCAATCACTTACATGGAGAGAAATTATCAATGGGGACTAATTACATACCTGAGAAGCCAAACAGGGGATGTGCATTCACCCAGAGATTAGCAACAAGAGAAGACTGCTAGCACCTTTGGCTGGTGGAACAAAAAAAAAAAAAAAGATGCTGCTGGCAGCCAGAACCTAGGAGACTCAGAAGGGGCTGATCCCATGATGTAGCTAGTGCCAGCAGCTCTCTAGGAGAAAAAAGTGTTGAGGGAAGTAGGATGGTGTCTCCTTCCTTCATGCTCTCTGGGTAGCCTGTAGCAGCCTCCCCAGGTGATACAGAATGAAGAGTAGGGCCAAGAGTCCCTGGAACTTACACACACACCCAGTCCTTGCAACAGGCATATGCCTTCCCAAAAGAAACAGAATATTCATATATATTTTATTGAATAAATTTGATGTGTAACATTGTGTTAGTTGGAAGTGTCTAGTGAGTTACTATGAAGCACTTATATATTGCACTATGACTGCCAGTGTATCAATATTTATCACATTGCCTCATTACAGTAGAATATGATTATCTCTATGCATTATCCTGTACATTATTAGCGCACTGTGGGGTGTATGCTACTCATTACGAGACCCAGTCACTAGGAAACACCATGTGGAAGTTCCTCCAAAAACTGAAACTAGATCTACTAGATGACTTAACAATTCCACTTCTAGGTATACATCCAAGGGGAATGGAAACAAGATTCTAACAAGATAGGTGTCCTTCCTTAAGACACATGTTACAACAGCCAAGATGGAAAGTACTCCTGTGTCAGCACTTGTTTAAATGAAAAGTAAATAGAACCTACTAGTGATCTACCTCTGCTCATTCAACTACCCTTTTATCCAATAATTTTTCTCAGTTGACTATTGTTATGAATTCATGGCATCTCATGACTGCTCCAATGAACTGCATTATTAGATGATCAACTTGTCACACTGTCCCTGTGCACACCTTCACCATGCCCTGGGCATCCTGGAGAGAATTCTGGGAATTCTGGGGATCAGGTGATCCAGAACTTTCCATTCTGATCTCCCAACCTGAGACATGAAGTCAGCCACTGAGGAGGATCCTACGAGCTGAGTGTGTCAAGATCAAAATCTTCTGCAAACTGACCAGGGTGGTAACAATGTCGGCAACATCAGTTTCTTAGGATAAAATCTCATGGAAACTCACTTTTTAAAAATGCTGAAGTCCATCATTTCCATGACCCAGCCTTTCATGCACCGGGCAGAACCCAGGGGCCTCAGGGAGGATCTGATGAGTGTTGGCTCCCGAAAAGACAAACTACAAGTCAGGTGCTGTGACAGCGATGCCTCTGAAATGCCAGGAGCAAGTGACACGCCGACTGCATGCCTGGCACCCACGCTGAACCCTGCATCTGCTTCATCTCATTGATAAAGTGCCCTCTGCCATGGTTGTGATCATGAGCACTCTCTCGCAGATGAGAATCGACTGCACCATTTGGTTAGCATACCGCACGCTGCACCACAGCCAGACTGGGGTCACCCCTGTGCCTCAACCCACCATGCCACTCCTATCATCATACCTCGCCAGTGCTGTTAGCTCCCAGCCTGTGCCTGGGACTTGATCGCAAATCCCAGCGGCTCTTTCAAGCCCCCTGTGCCTCTCACATCTCAATGGACGTCCACATTCTGAGCACACGTCTGAGTGGAGGTGCCCACTGTGAGCCCCTCAAGGGCGGGTTCTGCGCCTTCCTCACCCACGTGGCATGCAGCAAGGAACACGTGCTGAAGGAGGAAAGAGGGAAAACTGGGCCCCAGGGAGCTCCACACCAGCCACTGAGGACCCCTCTCCTCTCTGTCCACCTGCCTCAGTCTGACACGAGATGGCTGCTCTTTCAACATCCAGTGAATTTGTCTGCTGAGGAAACAGTGGGATGATGTGTAGCGCTCCAGGCGACTTCTGAGAGGGCCGTGAAGAAGACTGGAGCAGGGCCTGGTCTGAGAACGCAGGTCCCTCCCTGCCTGAGAGCTTGTGAAATCACTATGGAAATCAAGTGGAACTCTTGCCAGATGGAGCTTCAGCAATACCTCCTTCTTTCCTCTCTTTTTTCTCTTCTCTCTCCTCTTCTCTCTCTCCTTACCTTCCCCTCCCCCCCACACACACACTGCCTTGGTAACCAGCCATCACCAAAATAAGTGTAAATGCAGCCACCTTTTCTCCAGGGAGCAAACCTCTGACAACACCCTGGCTCAGCAAATTTCTTCTGAAGAGTCTGGGGTGTGTTCTTTGGAGGTGCCCGGGCACGTGGGAGCCAGGAATGCCTGGCCGTCCAGCCTGTGCTGCAGAAGCTCGTTCCCCAGAATCCTGATGGTTAGAATCCATGAGCATTTGGGAAGCACCGGGGTTGGCATGGCACCAAGGTTGGCATGGTAAGCCTGCTTAATGAATGCATGTGCCCTTCTGTCTGCAGCCGATGCTAAAGTCCTTGAAAACAGTCTGTGCCCTAAAATAGGTGAAAGCCCCTTCTACCACCTCTGTTCCCTCATTCACATTATTGACTCAGTCACCACAGTCTACATATGTGAAGAAAAAAAAACCCCAAGAAATGATTAACGTTGGCATAGCAACAGGATGTTAATTGCATCTTTCCTGAAGCAGGCCAGCGGGACCCCTACCCGCCTTTGTCCAGTTACCCTACACTTCCAGTTAGAACTGCATTCTGTTGATCTGATGTGTATGTCAGACTTTCCCCTATAAGTTAATAAGCTGTGGGTGATTTTTATTCTACTGTATTAAAATACAGAAACATAAGCCTCTGACCATAAAACTGTCCTCATGTCAGGGCATCAAGGAGGAGAGTGGTCACTGCATTTCCACATCCTTCTCTACCTCGGTCCTCCACCCCAGACCTTTTCTGCATCTCTGAAGTCTCACTAGTCAACGAGGGAGGGCTCCTAACTTGGTCATAGAACAGCTATCATGGTGACTGTGTTTGAAGCTACAAATACTAAGGGACCCAACACAAATCAAAAGATTTTGTGTTTCATGAACAGAGAGAAAATAGTCAACCACATGGGAAGCACCCACATGGGGAGGGTTTCAGATCTGCCCCATGACGTGACTCAAGGACATAACCAGGAACACAGTTTCTTTCCAAGTCTCCATCCATCCTCATCACTGAACTCATTCCAAGCCTGGCCATTACTAGCAGCCCAGGCAACAGGGAGTGAGACAGACAGAGACAGAGAGAAAGAATCTGGGCCTCCCCCCTCCCCTCCCCCAGAGTGGGGACACACCACTCTCCTGTCTCATTGGCAGAATCGTACATACCCATGCCAGTAGCAGGATAAGTGGGTTATTCTAAATGCCTCTGGATTTACTGGAGAGCTGAGGCTCAGTCTTCAGACTGTGGTCCACTAGGAGTCAAGCATAGGCTCTACTATGGTCAGTGATGGGGCGGGGTAGACAGGGGAGGCCAGTGCTATGCCCACTGGTAAACGCTACTGGACTAGAGCTAAGTGCTGCCAGGTGTGGCAATTGCCAGTGAATATAGTACGCACCCTAGATGTGGCTGCTCGGTATTGGGTCACTCCTCCCTATTCTTAGTCACCCTCCATCTTGGGCCCAACTCCCAAGGGACCTGCAAAGCCATGGCAACAGAAGGATAGAGTCCATTACTCCCTTCCCTTGGGAAAGAGGTATGTAGAAGCCCGGCCTCCTAGCGTGCCACTCTGTTCCTCAGTTGTGACTTGTGACCCTTTGGACAGAGTGCAGGGCTTCCAAGCTGGCAAGAGCTGCTCTCGACCCTGAGCTCATCGGGTGGAGATGAGCTCCTAAGGCTGACTGCTCAACCACCAGTCACCCCAAGCAGTGCCCTGGCCAAGTCTTAGGGGCTTTTGGAGAAAGAAGTGTGCTGGATGTCATGGCTGAGACAAAAGCTGGAGCTCACAGACAGGAGTCATTTCTCTTCATGGTTCCCTTTTATCATGAAACCTTTTATTTGTTGAGTGCCTGCTTGGAAGAAACACAGTACATTGCAAATAAAGAAACACCTGTTAGCACTGACTATTCACACAGGAACTTGAGTAATCCTAACAGCAACAGTGGTCTCTTCTCGATTTACAGTGTTTCACTTGCCTTTATTCTTTGAGCCTCAGAGCAACCGGAAGCAAGTAGAGAAAAATACACTGACCATCTAACAAGTAGGAGGCTGAGATACTTAAGGAATTTGCTTGGGCGTTGGTGGTTTTCAGATTCAACAAAGGACTTAAATTAAAATAATGGACACTTAAAACTCAACAATATGAAAACCAACAGCCCACTTTTATTTTCTTCCTACCACTAAACTTACCCTTGCCCTTTTCTCCCTCCCCACTTCAACTCAGGATCTTCAGTTCCTTTATTAATGTTCTCTAATTTTTCTTCATATTTTACTTTGTTGAGTCATCTGCTACATGAATGTCCAGTATCTATTTTTGTCATCCTGACTTGCTTTACTACCTATCATTCTCTTGAATCCCTTCGATTTTGCTACAAATGGCAGCACCTCATCTTTCCTCATGGCTGTATAGTATTCCGTAGTGTCATTAGACTACCTATTCTTGATGGAATCCTCTACTAGTGTGCACTGGGTTGTTTCTGTATCTTAGCTATTATAAATAAACCAAAGGCCCACTTTTTAAAATGATAAAGGATTTGAATAAAAATAAAAATGATAAAGAATTTGAATAGGCATTTATCATAGAGGGTATAAGAACATCAAAAAAAGTACATGAGAAGATGTGCAACATCATTAGCCATTAGGAAAATGCAAATCCAAACCACCAATCCAAACTCACTAATATATACCTTCTGGGCTAATGACAATAAAAAGGTGAATAAGGCCGGGCACGGTGGCTCATGCCTGTAAGCTTCAGCCTGTGAAGCACCCGGGGCTAGGGATCACAGTTCGAGTCCCGCCTGGGGCCCGTAGTGAGACCTAGTTCCAAAAAAATAGCTGGGCGTGGTGGTGCGCGCCTGTAATCCCAGCTACCTGGGAGGCTGAAGCTGGGGATTGCTTGAGTCCGTGGTACCCCGGGCAACAAGAGCCTATGGTTCCACGGGCAAAAATAGCAAGACCTAGTCTCAAAAAAAATAAATAAATAATAAAAAAAAATAAAAAGGTGAATAATACCAAGTACTGGTGAGGATGCAGGAACATTTCTGGTGAGAATGTAAAATGGTAGGAATGCAAAATGGTACAACCACTCTGGAAGTCAATTTCTTATAAAGCTAATCATAGACTTTCTATATGACTCAGTCATCTCACTCCTGGATAATTACCTTAGAGAATGAAAAGTTATATTTACATGAAAACCTGTACACAAACGTTAATGGACTCAAACTGGAAAAACCCAGATGTCCCTCATCAGATGAGTAACAGTCTAATGGAATTGTACTCAGAAGTAAAAAGGAATAAACTGCCTGCTGATATATATGTCAGCTTGGATAAATCTCAAAGATAAGATAAGTTGTGGGAGAAGATTATTGCAGAATTATGTGCTGTATGATTTCATCTACATGATGCTCTTGAAAAGACAAAAATGGGATGATGATGGAGACCAGCTGAGGGGTTGCCAAGGTTTCTGGCCTTAAAAGATAACATTAGAAGGCATCTTTGGGGGTCATGGAGCTGTTCTACATCCTGTTTGTGATAGTGGTGACACAGTGTCTATGTGTGTTCAAGTTCAGAGAATCACACACTGCAAGAAATAAGAGCCAAATTTATTTATGATAATTTTCTAATAAAATGCTTAAGAATCATTGGTAATTTGAGACCAGGTCGCCTCCATACCCTCATCTGTTAAAGGCACAGCAAAGCCTTCTCTCAAAGCCTTATTATTTATAGGAATTCTAATAAGCTTCCCCGTCAGCTTTCCTAGCCCACAGGAGCAAGAACCAAGGAAAGGAAGAATGGTAGGTTCTGGGAGCAGACATACAGGTACCGGTAAGAGTTAAGTGTCAGTGAAAGAGAGACAGAGAACTATGCAGGTGAACACATGCATGCAAAACCTGTTAGTGTCCAGGTCATTTTGCTTGAGGGCAAACAGCCCCAAGCATCCACTTCTATGACGTGTGAGGTTCCTGGTTCCTGTTGAGGAACCTGAAGCCCAAGAGGAAGGTCACTGAAGAGAAAACCTCTCACTTCACAGCAGCAGAAAGTAACCTATACAGTTGGCCCCGAGCATCCACCCTGCATACCAGCAACCCTGAAGATTGCATGTGATTCCCTTTCATAGGGATGATTCTGCCCCCCTGGGGTGCCAGTGAGCACACCTCTCAATGACTAGTATCTGTTTCAACATGACCTGTTGTCTGCTGTTCCCATGACTAGTGCGTGTCCCCTTTTTCATTGAGTGTTTACTATTTATTTATTTTTATTGAGTGTTTATACTGAGTGTTTACTTTCTGAAGAGCTTTACATGGATAATTCCATTTAATTCTCACAATAGTTCTATGAGTAGGGACCCTAAGAAGCCCCATTTTACAGATGAGGAAACTGAAACCGAAGCAATCAATGACTTGCTTAACATCATCTGTCCAGTGAGTGGTGGGGCCAAGGCAGATAACCCCAAGAGTCCCTTACCACTGCCCCACAGCCTCAAAGCATAAGTCAGACAGGGAAAAGAGCACACAAAGCCTGAGCTCCAGGATTGTTCCAGAAGAGAAGGGGTAGTGAGGATGACTAAGAATTGGAACTGCTTCTCATGGAAACAGTTCCCATGACTAGTACGTGTAGAGTGACTTTTTGAAGAAAGACTCTCATTTATAGCACAGCATGTTTATGCTTTATCTTACCTTGTCCCCTCCTTGGCCCCTGAATTTTTATATCTTTCCCAGGTCACCTGTCATCTACTCTTCTGTCATAGTCACTGTGGTGTTGTCCCGTGACCTGGAGTGATAGAATCCAGGATTCTGAGCCTATTCTTTTGTTACAGCTTTACAGTCCCCTCTGGGAGGGTCTGAGTTTATATTCTAAATAGATCCTACCACTTAAATATGCAGGGATTCTCTGCTGCCTCCATACTTGAAGGAAAGTCAGCCTAGGGCAAGAGATTGTATTTATTTTTTTAAAAAGAAAGTTTTTAGTTGAACAGTGACTGAGGGCGAGGACATAGTCAAGTCCTTCAGAAACATTGAAAACTGAGTCTTGAAATGATTTTCATAATTGCTTCAGCCAGCACAAATACAGTTAATCCAGGGAGAGAGGTCTTAGCAAATCTTAAAAAGATATTTAGCTTAAATATGGGGATGTGTGTGGGAACAGGTGACATCACGGAATCATGATTTCTGAGAAATTCAGTCATACGTTCACATATCTTTCTTTTAGAATCCAGGTAACTCATCAATCTGAGGATTTCTACCCAGAATAAACCAGCCTCCTGTATGGTAAGGAAAAGAACTTAGATGCTTAAAGAGGATACACTTTAATTGGGATATCTATTCTGTGGAAATTTCTTCTCCAAATCATGGAAGATAAGCACAATAATTTCAGACCAGAATTCCCTCTTCAACACCAAAACTTAGAGTCTTGAAAGCTTCCTTGGCAGAAGAGCTTGAGGAATTTCTAACCTTAAAATAAA
Organism: Uropsilus gracilis; assembly: GCA_004024945.1. NCBI lineage: Eukaryota > Metazoa > Chordata > Mammalia > Eulipotyphla > Talpidae > Uropsilus > Uropsilus gracilis. Next base: position 13,371 of record PVHY01020949.1, read on the forward strand.
ACTGCAGGTATCACTTATATGAAGGATATAGGGAAAACAAACAAATGGACAAGAAAAATGTAAAACTAAAGCATAGAGCAAGAGAGGGGGAGGAGGGTAAAACTGGGGGAGGGATGGGCACAAGAGACTAAGATGGTCCATGGGTGATAAGGTGGTGGGAGAACCTCCAGGTAGACAATGATTTAAAATATATGTGTGTGCGTGCACGCCTATGTGTACAATCAATTAAAAAAATAAAATTTAACTTTTTTTTTAAAATAAAAACTGCAGGAACACCAGATTACAATAAAATGGAAGAAATCCCCAAGGTATCTGTGACAGAAACTGCAGAGCAGCCCTTACATGACCCCAAGGCTCACTGCCTCCAGGCCCATTCTCCCTTCTTGCCCTTCCTCTGCCTGTGGGCTGGATCAGGACTTGCTTCTAACATAGGTAGAACATGGTGGAACGGATGGGCTACCATTTCCAAGACTGGGTTATAAAAAGACCGTGGCCTCTGCCTTGGGCCTCAGTGTCTCTTGAATTCCTCCGGGAGAAGCCAAATGTGAGTCTCAAGGCAGCACTGGGGAGAGGCCCCCATGGTGAGATACCGAGGATTACCAACTGTGAGCTTGCAAGCAAATCCACCACCTCACAGTCTTCACAGGAGCAAGAAGACCTGGTTGAATGCTTGACAGCCACCTCCTAAGAGACCTTGAGCTGGAAGCCCTAAGCTCAGCCACTTGTAGTTTGTGACCCCCAGAAATTATGCGATGACCCATGTTGCTTTAAGCCACTCTGTTAGGGGGTAATGACACACAGCTTGTAGACTGTTAAGACATTGGTAATAAAGACTAGCTGTTACATTCCATTCACTATCCCTTCCATAGCAGAAGCTATCAAGAGGCTCTCACCACAAAGAAAGACCGTCATTTGTAAGTGGATGTGCACTGAACAGCTGAGTGGAGAACAAATCCTGCCTGATGAGAACTACGAGATGCAGAGGAGACTCGTACACTCTCCAGGGCTGTGTGCAAGACACCCCAAGGCCTTACCTCCCAAAGTACCATCGAGTCTCTCCTTTGATTATACAGACATTGTGCACACCATGCAGAATATATCCCTTGCTAGAATTTTCCAAAGAACAGGACTTTCTCCATGAAGTTTTTCTGGACCAGCTTTGCATTTGGGTCATCAGCAGGACATCAGCTCCTCAGGCCTGGACCGCCCTCCCGTGTGGCAGAGAAAGGAGCCGGAGCCTACAGGTCATGGGAACTTCCCAGACACAGTCTACCTCTGCAGAATTGACACTGGGAATCCACGGCTAAGTAAGCACCTTGTGAAGGGAAGGCAGAAGCCACTTTGACAGCGTTTTCCTTAGATGCTGACTTGGGGAACATTGCCGAGACTCCTCTGGGTCTCACTGTCCACACCGCAGCCCCCCTCCCCTGCTGTATCAGAGCCTCTGGAGTAAGGAACCCCACAGTCTTAACAAGCACAAGCCTCCAGAAGGAAAGGGGGAGGGGGGCTATGGGCTCAGAAGTCCTTCTTGGGAAATAAAGTCCAGATGCCTGAGACCAGCCTGGGTGAGGAAGAACAGAAAGATGGGGGTCGGGAAATGGCAACCCCCTAGCCTCCCCCCCCCACCCAAGACCAGGAGAAGCATATTTATTTCCCACTTTTTACAGAGACATGGAAGGGAGCCATCTCTTGGCCCCTTCATCCCATTTGTTGGGTGTTTTTGATTCTCCTTTTCTTTAATCCAATTCATCTCACAAGCAGAATTGCCACAATTGGCTAAAATAATCCCAACCAATGACAGTCATTCTAACCTCCCACGAGTCTAATGATGATGAGAACCCCTCAGTCAATAGCTGCCTGGATTCAGTGGATCACAGGGGAGTGGAAGTGGGGGAGGGGCTGAGTCCTGAGATTGGGATGGTCACTCAGGAAACTCGGGGCTACTTGGGACCAATCCGCCCCCAAAGGACCACAACAGATAGTGGCACAGATGGGCGGCACTGGCATGGCGTTTCCGAGATCTCTCAGTCCCAACCTAAGTGATTCGGCTGACCAGGCCCCGTTTGGCAGAGAGATGTCGTGGGCAGGGGCCCACCTTTTCCACCTGAGATCCCAGCCCCAAGGCCAGGCAGGAAGTGCTACTGACTGGTAACAACTGTCCCTGTGAACCCGGGGTCCCTCCAGCAGAACCCTGAGAGGATGCAGGGATGGAACAGGAACAGTGACTTCTAGGGAACAAGTCAGTATATAGCTGCCTATGCAGAAATTCCCCAGGATGGCTCAATGCTCTGGCTGGCTCTCCGGGCCTCACAAGGGATAGGAGTTGAGCACCGTATGCCTATAAAAAGAGACAGCATTCAGCAATGCCTGGCCCTGTGGTTTGGAGCTGGCCCAGGCCATTATAATGGCTTCAGGGTGGTGGAAAATCACAAGCCTACTACCTTGCCTAGTTTGAGGGTCCCAGTGTGATTCTGTGTGCGCTTCAGGTGTGCCTGGACCTATCTGAGTACCCATGAGGAAGGTCCCAGCAGAAGATGATTTGTTCAAGGACTGAAATATCTCCTGGGAGAAACTTGGCTTCAAAGGGAAAGGGCAAGTACCTGGTGTGAGTGTGACACCATGCTACAGGATCAGTTTCAGTCAAATTTAGTAGGGAAGTGGGGGGTAGGAATTAAATCTCAAAATAACTGTAGCATAAACAAGAATGGTAGGTGGTTTTCTGCCATGCCAAAGAATTTCCAGACTGATGGTCCAGTACTGGCATGGAGATTCAACAGTGTTTGGGGGCACAGCTGTCAATCTCTCTGCTTCACCACTATGGGACATGGCTGCCATCCACATGCTTTCCTCATGGCCCAAAACAGCTGTTGGAGTTCCAGCCATCACAACACAGACAGAGGGCAAAAAGGGACATACTTCCAGTTAAGTCAGTGCTCTAGCCTTCCATAGACACAGCTCTTCTACTTATATCCTTTTGGCCAGAATTTAATTATGTGGCCCTACTGAGTTGCAAGGAAAACTGAGAAACCTTCTGTTTTATTCCAGGGGGCCAAGGGGCCCAGGGGCTCAGGGGCCCAGGTGGAAATTGATATTTACTTCCTAGGGAGAAAGGAACAGGTGGGTTTCTGGATAAACTATAAGCAGCTTCAGCCAAGGTGGCCTGTGGGAAGCCTACATCAGGTCTGTCTAAGACCCTGCCCTGTGCTGGTTTCTAGGAGAGAAGAGGCTGCCGGGAAACTCTGAGTCTTCCCTAGGAAGTGTTGAGTCAGAGCCCCTCCCTCTGAGGGTAACATCAAAGAGGGCAGAGGAGCCTTTCTCTACAGTTTCCCCAGACCATAGACCAGCTTGGATAAAAGCCTCCAAGCTCAGGGAGGGACAATGGGCAAGGGCTGGGCAGTCCTGTGCTGCCCCTGGGAGCTGGGGGGCTGCAACAGGAGGCCGTGGGCAGTGGCTACTCACATTGGGGCACCTATCTCGCAGGACCTGGTGAAGGACGTGGCAGAACTTCCAGCTGAGGATGGAGCTACCCAGGAGCGGCCAGTCGATGGCGAAGGACCAGAAGGTAAAGGCCCCCTTCTCGCGGTGCCTGCCCAGCATGATGCCTGCAGGGTCAAGGTCAAGTGCTGAAACCAGGGTGCAAGCATGGGGCATCCCAAGAGCCGCTTCCAGCGCAGGGTAGATGCACCAGGAAGCCTCCCCACAGCACCCACACACACATCCCATGAGTCCCAAAGGCCTCTGAGAACAGGCGGTCCCTGAGGTGGGACCAGGCCAAGACTACGGGAGGGAGGGCTTCATCATGCTCCTCCCCTCCAGGAAGCTGGGCTTCAGGAAGCCCTGGCAGCCACACCTCGACCACACCACTTATCCCCTGCTGCAGCCAGGGCAGGCTAAGGTGGGAAGGAGGCAGGGAAGGGTATGGTGGATAAGCTTCTTCAGTCCAGACCATCGGTGTGGAACTGGGAAGGTCCAGTTCCCTGACCGCCAGTGAGCAGCCATGCAAACAAAAACCAGGCTCTTTTTCTCCTGAGAAATTGGGTCTTGAGCAGACGTTCCCAGGGACTGAAGACAGCAGAGAGGACTTAACCTACAAGAGCTTCCTAAAGAGACTTCTTTTTTTTTTTTTTTTGAGACTAGGTCTTGCTATTTTTGCCCTTGGAACCGCAGGCTCTCGTTGCCCGGGGTACCACAGACTCAAGCAATCCCCAGCCTCAGCTTCCCAGGTAGCTGGGATTACAGGCGTGCGCCACCTAAAGAGACTTCTGAGAGGTCCCCGTCCTTCGGTTCCATGAGCCACCCAGTATCCCAGAAAAGCAGAGAATCCAGCACTTCTCTCCCTTCTCCCTTAGAAACAAAATCATAGAGTTTATTGAGTGGGTAAATGTGTCCCGTTTAAAGGCAGAAACTTGTCTGGGAGATGCACTTTCTGTCCCTTTGTCCTCCTTTTTTAAACTGGGAATGTTGATGTGATGGCTGGAGCTACAGTTACCAGATTGTAATCACAAAGTAGACTTGCGGATGGGAATTAGTCCTAAGGAGGGTGGAAGGCAAAAATAGCCTGGGTTCCCGAGGCGTTTGTGGAACTACCATACCAGCCCTATATTACCTACTTTCAGACTCCAAGTGAGAAAAAAGAAATTTCCATCTTATAGAAAGCAATTTTATCTCAATTCCATCATTAGCAGCCAGAATAAAACCTAAGCCATACACCTAATTCTTGCTTAAATTAGAGGCAGTAATTTTGTTTTCAATTGCAGGTGACCCCTTGGGAGCAAAGAAAATGTGACTAGGAGCCTGAGGTAGAAAAAAGTCGTCCTTAAAAATTACTGAAGTAGTTTCTTTCTCCTCACTAACACTTCTGCCCACCTCCCCCTCCTGTCCTGCTGAACACCTCACCAACCAGTGGAGGATGAGGCAGGTGAAAGGGGACCCCCCAACTTTCTGGGTGCAGGCATGGATGCACAGATGACAATCCAAGATGGAGTCCTCACTGCCCTACTCCTTGCCACTGCTTCTGGAAGATCAGTCTCCTTATTCTATAATCTTTAACTTCTCTCAGTCTTTGTTCCCTCCTCTTTATTTTTTTAGATTTTATTTTATTTTGGGATTTCTTACAAAGTAAGATTGTCAATCTCCAAGGGAGTTTCCAACCCCACCTCCTACTCTGCCACTCCCCCCCCCCCACTCTGGTCACTTTGTCTCCTTTTTTATTGTTGTTTGCCCATGTTTGGCCCTTTGGTCTTTTTTTTTTTTCCTGGAGCTCTGTCCTTATCCTGGGTGAGCATGTGCTCTCTTGGTATAGGGTAGACCCGGCTACTTAGATTTCCAGTCCTAATTTTGCCATTGAAGATTAGTCCACATTCATTTGGCTTGTTTCAGTGCCTCTTCGTTCTTAGTGGCTGTCAATTCCGTTCTGTTTTCTTTCCCATTTTGCAGTTTCTTTGTCTTATATTTCAAGTCTTTGGCCAAGGGAGCCCGATTCCCATGCTTTTTTTTTTTTTGGTAGAGAGGTGGTAGGGGGAATGGAGCCAGGGTCCCCCTGTAGCTTGCTGGGGTGGATCAGCATATGGGGCACCGCACCATCGTGCTCCCAAGTCCTTCCACAAGACAGGCTGGGGTGTGTGCAGGGGAGGGGGGGCAGTAGGTGCCATCAACCCCCTCTGGTTTGCCCCCTGTCCCATAGCCCTCATCAGGAATAAGGAAAACTTAATCATTTAACACAACCATATATATATATAAAACCATATATATAACCATATATATACATGTATGTATGTATATATGTGTGTATATATATAAAACCATATATATAAAACCATATATATAAAACCATATATATAACCTATATAACCATATATATATATATATATATATATATATATATATATATATATGAGATGAGAGACAATAGCAAAGGCCCTGAAACCCCACCTGGGCAGGACTTAAAAGTAGCATGAAGGGAACAACCAAACGCTGAATTGTAACACCAAATAAGGAGACTACCTATGACAGAATTACACCTACATCCCCGAGGAGTGAGCCAAAATCCTCTGGGTTCAAGGATGCCTTCAGCAATGTTCCCTCCCCTTTAAAATGGAGACAAAGGAACACTACTCATTCTACAGATGAGCTTAGTAGGCCATCAATGCCCTATCCAGACTGTTGCTGTTACTTACTTTCTCTTGGCTGGGATTGAGCAAGAAGACAAGGATAGCCGGAACCCAAACAGCCTTGACAGCATTGGCTGGGTTGCAAATGAGCCCTTTGAACTTCCAAACAACTCGCTTGTCTTTGAAACCCTACCAGCTCCTGGGCTGGAGGCCTGGGCTGTCTCTGTCACCCTCCAGCTGTTCTATGCGTATCACATGCTTTTAATGATGTGAACAACTTTGAAGGGTGAAGGCCCCCACCCAGCTGGCTTCCTGTGAGGATGATCAGAATCCAAAGGGGGTGTAAAGGTATCCTTGGTGTCAGTGAAGACCCAGCCCCAAAGAGTTTACCATTTTCATGTTTTACCTGGTGATCCCTGTTCTGCTGAGAGCCAAAGCCTCTGTAAAATGACTTTTCCACATTGACACAGGAACATACCCCCTTAGCTTATTGTTTTTTAATGTCATCCTTTGCATTTGCAAATTTCCAATTTCCGAAGCATGTTTGGATCTAGGGGGTCATCCAGACCCACAACAACCCTGTTCTAAGGACAGAGGATCTTCCCCATCTCACAGATGAGCAGATTATTTCAAAAGAATGAACTGACTGTGAGGTCATTCGCTCAGCGTCACCCAGTGCCGATGTGACAGAACAGGGCAGGGAGTCGCAGTGGCTCCTCTCCCATCTCCCTGGAAAAGTGCAGGGCTCACATTGTGGTGCTCCCTTTCCCGCCATGTGTGTGGACTACACCTGAAATTCTAAAAGCAAGACAGGCTGAAATAGATCACGAAGAGCATCGTCTTGAGACTTAAATATGTCGAAAAATCACCTGAGGAAATTCTAGAGTAGGCCTGGGCGCTGCCAATGAGTTTGGATGTTCTACAATTCTTTCTGCTAGAAGGATGTTGTCGGGGGCATGAACTGAGAGCTTGACACAAATGCAAATTCTCAGACAAGCACCATGTGGCTTTCCCAGTATGTGGCCCATAAAGAAACAAAGCTAATAATTGAACTGAATAAAACTAAAGCAGATGCTTAGGTCATAAGAACAAAATAGTGGTTATAAAGGGAAACAGGGAGGGAGTGAAAGCAGACAGTCAGGGAAACAAGAATCATACCCGACTGTGGCATTCAGGAAATAGCAATGCACCCGATCATTGCTCCAACTATGGAAGCTGATGATCAGGGCTCAGGGATCCCAGGGCTGGCAGGAAGCAGGGTTCTTAGTACCAGTGCCGACTCAGCAGGTTCCTATCCAAAGGCTGAGTCCCCCTAGCAGGCAGTTAAGGGTTTATCTACACTTTACACATGCTGGTGTTCCAGGTGGGCTGTCATGGGTGGGAACACATGCTTTGATGTGACAGAAGACAGAATGAAGAAGATTCAAGGAGAAACTGGGTGCATACTGAAAGGGCGGTGAGGAAGGAGGGAAGAACAGGAACCAGGCTTAGTAGAAATGTATTTCTGGACACCTGGGTAAGTTCCAAGGACCCAGAAGGCGGGTGTACGTAAAGTTGTGCAACACGTGGTGGTGGGGGTGGGGGTTTTTATTAGGGAAGCTGGGCTTTGTTTGGGGATGGCAGGAAGAAAAAGGTGTGGAGAAGTCAGGAGTCAGGGGGCTCATAGCCCAAAGGCTATTACCGTCCTTGATGGGTGAGATATTTGCATTGATGGGTGATGCTCACAAAGGACTCACTTAGCATCTTAATGGGTGGGGCCAGACTAACCTTTCACAAAGCAGTAGACCGAGTCAGTTGTCTGTCTAGTTTTTTTAGACAGTTGTTTTTCTAGCCCCCTAGGCTGTACGTCTTAGGTCACAGGGCATCAGCAGATTTTATCAGGCTTTCACCTGGTCATCATACTTCAGGAGAGGTTAATCAGATTTAAAAGGGTCAGCTGGATGGCAATGGATGAAAATGAGAATTCTGGCAGGTAGTGTGATGCTGTGATTTCTAGGAAACATACATTTCCACATGACCAAAATCTATTTCTTATGCATATTCAGTATTATCCATAGTTCTCCTTACATTCTGGGGGTTTCTTACACATTGAAAGTGTTCAGGTGTCTCTTGTTATGTTAATGAAGGCCACTTTTGGAGACTGGTTACCAAGGAAACCATCCTTCCTAGAGGGTTGGAATTTCTAGTCCCACCCCCTAACCTCCAGGGAGGGAAGAGGGGCTGGCAGTTGAGTTCATCAGCCAATGGCCAAGGAATCCATCAGCCCTGCCTACAGATGAGCCTCTGTGGCTGTTAGGGTGAAAGACCTCCAGAGAGCTTCCTGGCTGGTGATTGTGTGAAGACTTTGGGGAGAATTTGGTTTTAGAGAAAGGGTATGGAAGCCCTGCATCTTTTTCCCATAACTCACTCTAGACTTTTCTTCCACATGGCTGTTGATCTGCATCCTTTGTGATCAGTGGTCTGGTGAGTAAGCAGTTTTCCTGAGGTCTGTGTACCATTCTAGCAAATTAATTGATCTGGTTTATAGCTCATCCATCAGAAGCACAGATAATAATCTGGGCTGGGATGGGCACTCGAATCCTGAGGAGGAGGCCGTGAGGACCCTTGGTGGCCTTGCAACAGGCGCCAGAGGTGGAGTCCATCTTTGAAGACAGCATCCTTAGCACATGGAATCTGATGCGATTGTTGGGGGGGAAAGTGTGGAAGTGAGCTGAACTGCTGTCTGAAAAAATGCTTGTTGATATAAGGAAGTGTCTGCACCCACTCGGATCCTGAAAACTGGTCACAGGAGAGCAATTACGCGGACAGTGGAGATAGATGTGAACTTAAAAGACTGAGACCTCTATAATGTTATCCATCAGCATCACTTCGATTCAAAAAAGAAATGCAAATTCTCATGCCCATCCCAGACCTACTGCATGAAAATCTACATTGCCACAAGATCCCCAAGTGATCATCTGCATGTTAACGTTTAGAAGCCCCCTCCTGACAGTCCTCTTGGCTTCTGTAGGGTAAATGAATTATCAGGGTTTTCCATACCCCTCCGCCATGAGCCTCTATGACCAGCACCTGTGCTGTGCCTTCTCCATGATTGTGCACACCTGGCCCAGTGGGCGGGCACATGTGTAAGTGTGCACACCTGGGCCTAGGAGGGGGGTAAAAGGGCAGCATCACCCTGGAGGGAGGAGAGCTCCAAGAGAATGCTAGGGAGAGAGAACCCCAGGGAGAGAGAATCCCAGAGAGAGCCCAGAGAAAGAGTGTGAAGATTCATGTGGTGGGGGGAGGGGGCTGGGAAGCTGGCTTGTCTGCCTGCCTCCCAGACCCCTAGCCTGCCTGCTTGTCTGCTTGCCACACAACTGGCCCAAGCTTCCTGCCTGGTACCTTGTTCCCTGAGAGCATGAAAGCCTGTGAAACCCACCCAGGACTCCGACATTCTTCTTTAGCTGCTAGACCCGATGACGAACCTACCCTATTGGGACAGTCACAAAACAGGTTCACTATCCCAAAAAGCATCCTGGGGGAAACATAAACGGATCCATTTTGTTAACTGACTCAATTCCATGCAAAGGCCAAGGCAAGCAACTAAACCAACTCGTTCATGGACTGAAAGCAACTTTTTTTTTTTTTGAGACTAGGTCTTGCTATTTTTGCCCGTGGAACCCCAGGCTCTTGTTGCCCGGGGTAGCCCAGACTCAAGCAACCCCCAGCCTCAGCTTCCCAGGTAGCTGGGATTACAGGCATGCATCACCATGCCCAGTTATTTTTTTTGGAACTAGGTCATGCTACGTGCCCCAGGCAGGACTCGAACCGCGATCCCTAACCCTGGCTGTTTCATAGGCTGAAGCTTACAGGCACGAGCCACCGTGCCCAGCTCTGAAAGCAACTTTTTAAATGATGTGACAGCAGCAGAGAGAGTCGGATGCTGACTGGGAATTCTTTCTTCAGGGCAAACAGATGTGAAGCAACTTGTAAAAAGCGCTTCCACTCAGACCCTGAGGGGAAGACTCTGTCCTTGTTTTGTAGATTGAATAACTGATCTCAGAGGAAAAGTGACCATCAGGAGCAAAGTCGGCCAGAACCCAAGCCATCCTGACACCCCCTTTCAATTATCCTGCCTTCAAGGTCTGAGCCCCAGACCTGCAGCAGCAGCAGCACCTGTAAACTTACTAGAAATGCAGCTCACTGGGTCCATGCCAGACCTATCGAAGCAGGAAATCTAGGAAAGGGCCCCACTGGCTGTGTGCTACAGCCCTCCAGGTGCTTCCAGTACACACTCAAGCCTGGGAACAAGTTCACAGACTCGAGCTTGATAAAATGCAGAGAACAAGGAGATGGTGCCCCCCAGCCAGGTTGGTGCCCATGGCCCTCAGAAACAGTCCAACCTGCTGAGGTGGCTAGGATTCCAACAGAGGTACCCCTCCCTTCACATGAGGTGGGGGGGGGCGCTTACTGCTCAGAGCATGGAGTCAGAACAGCATCCATATCCCCTGAAGCTTGTGAGAAATGCGCACTCCGAGACACACCCCAGTCCTACCATGTCAGAATCTGCACGGCAACAAGTTTCAGATGTGCATTAAGAGTATGAGAAGTGCCACCGTAGGATGAATGTTAGGGTCGGTGTCATCATCCCTGAGTGTAAATCCCAACTTCACCATTGTCTTCCACCTGAAACTGGGTGCCCCGACCCCATCCTTGGGTTGTGGCAGACGGCCCCACCCCTTGCTCCTCCCCCTTGGGCTTGGTGCAGTTAGACCCTTGAGTAGTAGCAGTTGGCCCCGCCCCTGCCACACCCCTTGGGGGGCGTGGCAGTGGTGTGGCAGTTTAAAAAGGAGGAGAGGCAGCCGTTGGAGGATTTTTGGCAGCAGGATCGGAGATCGGGGTTGCAGACTAAGCGAATCTGAGAGCGGAGAGTTTTGGGCACCTGTGGAAGAACTTGGGACCAGAGCCTTCGGAGCCCTTCAGCATCAGGCCCTGAAAGGAGAAGCCACCGAGTGAAGTTGGAGGAGCGGCGTCCGGGAGGACGTGCTAAACAACGAGCAACCCGGAGCGACCCTCGAGTGCCGACCTCTGAGGTTTGGGGGCAGAGGGCATCGTGGACTGTGTTTAGGACTCTGTTGGGCCAACGGGTGACTGGAATAAGATAACTGGCCATTTGTGGCCTCAAAAGAATCTTGTCATTCATTGGTTTACTTTCCTTGTTAATAGTTTTGCTCATTAACTTTCCTTGATAATAA
>PVHY01020950.1:0-24708 GCA_004024945.1 Uropsilus gracilis
CCAGGTCTCATTATGTTGCCTGGGGTAGTTTTGAACCAGCGAACTCAAGTGATCCCTGGCCTCTTACCTCCTGTGCTTGCATTACAGGCACATGCCACCACGCCCAGCTCTCAACTTTCTCTTTCAATCCCTTAATTAAGATTTTTATTTTTGCTATTAAGGTGCCAATTTAAAAGAACTCTTTAATTTTCTGTATGTATCTCTTTCATAGTATCCTATTTCCATTTCATGGATATAATTGTATTTCATTTTTGTAAGAATATCAATGGTATTTATACCTCTTTGTATAGTATCTGTTTCCTTCAAGTTGCTTGTTTGTATTTGCTATGGTCTGTATCTTCATTCAAAGCTTTCCCAAGATGTCACTCTGAATGTCCTTGGCAGTGTTGCTCCAGGTTAAACTTGGATGGGGCTAGGGGTGGATAAAAAAAATGTAGATAGTGAGGGGAATGTGAAGGAATACTAATGGTTAGTAGATTTGGGGTAATGAAAATATCCTAAAATTGACTTTTATGATGATTATTTGACTCTAAATATACTAAATACTACCACATTTTATATTTATAAGAATGAATTTAATTTTTGAATTGTATCTTAGCACAGCTACCTAGGCAAAAGCTATTGGGAAAATGCATATGGGATGAAAATGTTTTTGAGACTAAGTCTTGCTATATTGCCTGGGGTAATCTCGAACCTGCAGACTCAAGTCATTCCTGGCCTCGGTCTCCCTCCCTAGGCTGGGATTAAAGACGCAGGGCACTGCGCCCAGCCTGGATTCAGATTTCTTGAGTCTGTTAGGTGAGTTACCGTTTGTCCATCTGTTTCAAAGCTTCCAGTGCTTGACTTTATCACCTTCCTTTCTTTCTCTGCACTTGTATAGTCTTGGTATTAAAAATAGTACTGAATTTTTGTGGATTTTCAGAAGTAAATGAAATCAGTAATCCTCCAGCATGCCACCTTTTCAGGAAGATCAACTGTTCTATCTACTTTATTCCATTCAAGTTCAGAACCCTATTTTACTTACTTATATATGTAAGTAAATTGCCTGAAAGATTCTTTTCAATCTCTTGAGAACTAAGAGGAATCTCCTTATTTTAATGTGTCACTCTTCTCAACTTAAGTCGAGGCAAAATTAAGGAGCCAGTGCTTTTGTGAACCTCCTATTGTAGAATTGTTTGCTTACACTTTGCATGCTGCATTGCAGTTTGTATTTGTCCTCCTAGTTGGCCTGTGAGGCATGACTACATCTTGTTTTTCTGTGTATCAGTAGCACATTGCCTTACCCCCAGTAAACATCTGTTAACCCACAGACTTGATAATTGAGCACTGATTTTCAGGATGAGGCCAGACAGACACACAATGCCCCTTGCCTTCTTGCCTGTTACAGGCATGACTGAGTGATAAAAATTAGGGGGCAAAACATGCCTTGTCCTGTTCACTTGTTATGCAACACTGTTCCCTTCGCTTTCAAGTCTGGTGTTTTTTACCCAGTCAGCAAGTTGAGAAGGGAAGGAGAGAGAGGGAGAGGGAGAACAGATGAGCAGGTGGGCTGTATAAGAGTATAAATTTACCAGAGGAACAATGAATTCAAAGATCTGATGTTTCCTGCCCCTGGTAGGCATGCAAGTGGTTCACCTTATGCCAGAGAAAATTTGTTCGGTTTGTAGCTACATAGTTCTGTGTCATTCTCTGCTTTTGTCCTTTGGAAAAAATGACAGGAAAATATTTTTTAAAATGCTGATGGTGTTGTTTAAAACTCTGATGTTATGGTAGTAGCTAGGAGAGGACCTGTCAAAAATGCAAATATGTAACTTGGAAAAGGTAACATTTAGCCTGTTATATCTTAAAGTTTGTTCTCCAAGATGCTGTAAATATTCTCCAGAGGGAAAGGATTACAATACTAGTGCTTCAACAAATTTGGTTTGCTGGTTTAAACAAAGTTTATTATGATTCTTTATTTTAAGACTTTGCAGAGCCCTGCTACTGTGTGTTGTGGATATAAATACCCTTATATATCTAAGGGTATAAATACCCTTAGAGGGGTATTTAGATGATAGTATTTCATAAGTTCATTTTCCTTCTAATTTAAGGAGCAGGAGATTTTGGTGCTATGTTTTGTGGAATACATGTGATTCTATTGGACAACTGTTAGCATTTCGCCATATTTCGCGTTTATATGTATATGTGTATGTATGCATGTGTGTGTGTATATATATATATATGCTGAGTTGTTTGAAAGTAAGTTGCAGATATTACATTTTACCCCCAAATTCTTATTTTCGCATACCTCTTCCAAGAATAAAGATATTATTCACAATTATTGTATGCAAAATTTAAAAAATCAAAATTATTTCCTAGTTTCATATAAAATCTAGACCATGTTCATGGTGTTCCAATTTTTTTTATACCATTATATTTTAAACATCTATATTACTAAAGGGCAGAACTTTTTGTAGTACCCTAGGTTCCATAATATGTCTGATTCTGGTCAGTTTCTTTTTAATTTAAAAATAACCTTAATTTTAAATGACAGAATAAAGCATATTATTTTCAAATATTCAAACAGTGCAAAAATACTAGAGTCAGAAAAACACATAGAATAAAAATTGAAAATTCTAACTTATTGGAAGCTAGTAAAAAACTCTTAATCAGAGTAAACTAGGAAAGGATCCTATTGTTCTTTGTTAAGTGTTAAGATGTTCTCTGAATGAGTTTAATTCACTAGGTACCAGCATTTGGGAAATTTGATGTAGAGTGAGATGGACCTACAGTCTTCATTTTCACTTGAAATCAAGCCAAGAAATACTTAAGTTACTACTATGTGTTGAGATTTGTTCTAAGGACAATAGATGATCTAATAAAATATATGAAAGATATGATCCGTTTTCAGGAATATCTCTCTGGAGAGATAAATTTGATATTCACAAAGTCATTAGGAGGAAGGTAATTAATATTTATGGAGTACTTTCTATTTACCAGAACTGTGGCAGGTATTTTACTAAAAGAGCTCAGCTATGTCTCAACAACAGCCTTTAAGGTGGGAAATGGTTTAACTGTTTTCTAGATGAAAGAACCAAGATTCAGAAAATAACTTGCCAATTATATTGAATTTTCTACTGAAAATTCTCACTCTGATATTTTAATCAGACTTAATGTGAGCAAAGCTAAATTTATATGGTGCTAATACTTAGTACTCTAGCAGTTCAGGGAAGAAATGACCAGAGAGGACTTCCTGGGGGAGATGTCATCTTTGTTGTCCTAAAAAAGAAACAAATGCACAGATAACGGGAAGAAGCCAGGTGAAAGAAAGATGGGGTAGGGTTGTGCTGTCATATGGTAGAGCAGGAGTGGGCATGGGAAACTGATGGAAGTTGGTTTCTCTTGCAAATACTATTGTATAATAGTCAATAATTCAGTAGAGCGTGTATTTCCAAGTTAAAACAGACCTGGATTAGTATCCCAGCCTCTTTACCTACCAAGTCTTCTACCTTGTATACATTATTAACTTCATTAAGACTAAGTCTTACAGATCTTTAACCTAGGAATTATCTCTCTCTGTTACCATTAAATTTATCCTCATCACTAGATAGTTCTCAGTAGCTACTGAATGCTGGTTTTTTTCTGAGGAGTTGGTTTTCTTATGCATATCGCCATGCCTGAGAGAACTTCTCAGTAACTATCCAGTTACTTTCTATCCCTTCCTCCTATTTTAATTCTAATCACTAGCTATATTTTTCCTGTTCATTTTTGTATGTGTCCCTCCCCTCATTCATTCATTGCCATATTTTTTGCCCAGCTATATATTTTTTTGTCCCCTGCATTCTGTAAGGGGTACTTGTTCATCACTGTTGCTCTTGCTTATGATTTGCACATAACAGATGCTCAGTGCTATTGAATGGTATGAGTAAATACGTTTGTCTCACCTGTAAAATGGAGAATGATTATTTATATCTCAGTTGTTGAGGGCTTATATTATCCAGTTAGGCAATGAATGTCAAGTGAGTAGTTCGGTGCATTACACATTGTGTTTAATGAATTGAAACCATATATTTTTTTAAGTATTTGGCTCATCATAAATGTTCACCAGGGATTCATTCTCTTTCTTTCTTGTGGTATAAAATAACCTGCATTCTGGAGATAGTGAAAGGTACTTTTCATTCTTAATTATGAACTTAATTTTTTAAGAAAATAAATATCAAACATGCTATTCAATGAATAGTCAACAATTGTTTAGAACAATTATTAAAGTCATTTCTGACACCCCCCCCCTTTCCCTGGGCAAAGACATTGCATTATAACAAGCTTTGACTTTCTCCTGGGAAAATTGCAATTTTCTTCTCTTTGATTATATGCTCCTTGCCAATTAACTCTCCTTAGTACCAGAAGTATGAGTTTGATTTCCTCAGTAGGTTCTCCAGACAGCATTACCACATTTGTGTGTTCTGATCACTTTTTCTTTTTCCTTGAATAATAGGGTCTCGTGTGTGCCAGACAATAGCCACAGGAATTCATCAGGGCTTCTGTACTAACGTGTAGTGAGGGGAAGCAGGATACATAAGCCAGTGAGAATAATGAAGTGTCTTTGAAGGAAGTCTCCGGAGAACATAATAGAGGCACAGAGAATGGAGTAGTTCCATGAGTAGAAGGAAGGTTTCAGAAATATGTGGATGCTCACCTACCAGTAAGGAGAGAATGATGCTGCAATTGGTAGATCAAAAGTCACAAGGCACAACACCACAGAGATGAGCAGGAGCTGAGTGGTGGGTGGCTTTGTCTGCCCTACGAGGGTATTTGTACTTTCTCCGACAGTCACAATAACAGCAGTAGAACCTCATGTTGATTGAGCATGTCCTATTTGCCTTTTCTTCGTGCTTATTGTATTAATTTCTTTAATCTGCACAAGGACCCTACGAAGTAGGTATGGTGGTTACCCTTTGTAGTGCAACCATTCACAGGGTGTGCAGGCTCACTGTCAATTTGCGCAGATGGATAGAGTCCTGGAGCCTTCTGGATTTTACAGACTTTTAATGCTGAGCCAGTTACACAGCCACACCAGGTAGGGAGACTGGCATGCAAGAAGGCAGACAGGGGGTTGGGAGGCTTGCCTGTGCTCTCTCCCCCTCTCTCCCTTCCCTGGCATTCTCTCCTCCTTCTCTGGAGTCTCGTCTCAGAGTGGTCCTCTATGCCAAAACTGACAAGCCCCTTTAGTCCATTTCCTCTTGGCACTTGATTTACATATGTGCACACCTAGTGCTCTCTGGGTCTGGGTGCCCATAATTGCCATTGCCCCATGTGTCTTTGCTGCAGCCTAGGAGGTTGCAAGCTGTAGAGGCCAGTGCTAGCTGGAAGCATGGAGAAGAAGCCTGATATAACTCCATTTTCTCTACACCCATGTTTGCGGGCAGAGAACTTTCCCAAGGCCACAAAACTCTTAAAGGACAGAGGCAGGACTCAGATGCAAGCATTTTGCTTCAAAGTTCCACCTGGGGACCTTCTTCCTCTCATAGATGGTTTTGTGCATGTAGGCAGAGTCCCTAAGGAGCTCTAAGTGTGGGAATGACAATGTCAGAGGTATTCTTTGGACAGGTAACTTTGTCTTTTGTACAGGGATTAGGCTCTAAAAATACCTAAGTCAGGAAATTCAGTTACATTTCTCCTTGAAGTGGAGTATCTGAGTAAGGTTTGCTACATTGATAGTGGCATCTCCCAGTCCCATCAGCCCCACACAGCAGCTTTTTTCCCCTAGCCTTTCAACTGAGAGCAGACTCTGGTAGACACATACGTAGAAGATAGTCATTTTGTGTCGAGGGGCCCCTTTGTTTGAAAAACACAAAAATATCACACGCCTGCAGAAGCTGAGCCCTTCCATGGTGATAGCAGACTTGGCCACCCTCTCACTCCCTGCAGGGCTCATGCACCCTGGACGGGTGACAGAACCTGTCTGTTGCTTAAAGAGTTCTTTGCCCTTGATTTTTTTCTTTCTCTGGAGGAAGCATTGTGACCTGCATCAAAGTTAAGCCTCTGGGCCATGACAACAGGGTAGAGGGAGAACCACATGGGAAACCAGGTGCAGGGCAGAGAGAGCAGGCAAGGTAGCTGTTGCCTGGGTGCAAATTCAACTATGGAGGTCAAGTAGGTGAATGGGAAAGTAAGAGCATAAGAGATGTAAAGGAGATGAAAGATTCTGGACCTAATGATCTGTTGAATTTGTCCCCTACAAGATTTATTACATCTTTTCATATTCAGTTTTTATTCTGCAAAATTTCTCCTAATTTCCAGTTACATCAGCTTTAGTAACATAGTGCCTTCTATGCTCTTGACTTATGGTTACTGAAGAAGGCTGAAGAATCACCCTTAAGTGTTAGGAACTTTGATCAATCCATCTATTCTGTCACAATGGGGCAATTTTTCTTCTCCTCCCCTCCCCCCACAAACACATTACTCTTTTGAAAAAGAACTTGGAAAAACACACCATGATGTTCTCTTACAGGTCTTATGTTAAACTTCCTGGTTTTTGAAAGTTTAAATGATTTTGTAACTACTTTAAAGAAAACATTGACATAATTACGGTCATGAAAACCAAACCAAACCACTTAATGTATAAGGAGAAGAACAAAGAAATCAAAATGCTTACAGAGATTGTGTTCCTTTTAGTAATGTATTTTCCGCTCTGCCATATTTTCTAAGTTTGAAAAATGTGCCTGGTACATATCAAATGTTAAAAACTTGCAAAAAGGGACAAAACTTAAAAAAAAAATCCTTGTAATCTCATCCTGATAGAACGTGTGTTGTACTGTGTCGAAATACCCTTGTCATATACATACTTGCTTATTTTCATAGCTGCACTTCTGACAAATGCAGCTTTGTGTGTGTGCTTTTTATTGTAGATCCTATGGTCAACATTATTTCATATTTCCACATAGTTTTCATAATTGACATTTCTCGTGGCTGCCATGCATTCCACAGTGTTGAAGTTCCATACCAAACTATCCCTTATTGGACATTTGGATCATTTCCAGTTCCTTTAGATAAGATATAATGAGCATTTTTGTTCATTTAGCATTTTCAGTTTGTTCAGTTCTTAATGTGAATTCTTAGTAGTGAGCTCATGCAAGAAATGTTTGAAGTCTGTTATGGATTTTGGTTTGTACCAAGCAAGATCCTGCTTTCTGAAAGATTCCATTTGCATGGTCACTGACTGTCCCATGTTTTCCACACCAGGGAATTTCAATAAAGTACCTTAGAATAAACATTCTAAGTCATATTTATTGAAGAACATTTAGGAAAATACAACTACCAAAAAAAAAAAAAAAAGAAAAGAAAAGAAAAAGAAAATAAGCTATCAATAATCCTATTATCCAGAGGTAAGCATTTAAAAGATATATTTCGAAAGTGCATGTTTCATAATGTTTTGTGACTCTATGATGGTAAAACCTCTTTTCTGTTTTGGGTAGAGGTTTTACTCCTCTTCCATTTTGGGGTATATTCTAAAGTAATAATGGAATTTTGGTGACAGATAGCTTATGGCATGCTGTGTGTAGTGTGTGTGTGTGTGTGTGTGTGTGTGTGTGCGCGTGTATTGGGGGGACCATGTTGAGGGAAATTTTCTATCCTATTTTCTGCATAGGATATTAGCTAGGATTAACTAGGATATAGGCAAGATAATTCATAGCAAACTACTTAGCAATTTTCAGGAGCCTTAATGATATCAAAGCTCATGGAGAGGTAATGGTAACTAAGAATTCCTGCCCCACAGAGCTGCTTCAAGGATGAAATGTGTGTATTTAGCACCTATGCTCTAGACACACAAGGCCTGGCACAAGCTTGGAGACAAACTTGGGAAATTCCTATTTTTTATCCAAATTCATCTGAGCCCCAGAGCATGACTTGCTTCTATTTTCACCTTTTCTCTTGCTTAGTGAGGAGGGAGTCTGTCTACAGCAACTGAGGGAAGGGGCCAGTGTGGAGTGATATCTTCCAGCAGGGCAGGAGACACTTCTGTCCTGGTAGGCCGTGGGTCCATGTGGCAGGCGTGGGTGCTTAGGTCCAGTTGTGGGCCACAGCCTTGACCTCTCACTGCTTGGCTAGGCTGTATTGTGTGCTCAGCCCAGGGGAGGAGACTGAAGATGCTGATAAGGAGGCCCTTCCGGTCCAGCAAACAGACGCAGGAAAGCTGCTGCAGAGGCAAGATTAGACCTGGTGCTGATTTCCAGAGCACAGCAGGACAAAAGCCTGAAGCTCTTTGCACGTGGTATTGTTTATTGTTGAAGGAGGACAACAGAGGGGGCCTGGATGCTACTGCGGAAAACAGAAATGGCAAAGTTGGGTCTGGGAAGGCTTTCTAGATCATTTCAACAAACATGTTTTGCAGACAGAAGCTGCCTGTCTTCCAAAGGGATTAATGAGTGGGGAGGGTATCTTTCTTTCTCCCAGAAAACAAAGTGCCAGAATTCCCAGACTCATCCAAGATTCTCTATCAAGCATCTATGACAGTGCTGTGGTACAAAACAAAGGAGCTCTGCCTGGGGAGCTGGCTGAATGGGTCCCTAGTGGCTCCTGCACAGCGCCCTTCCTCTTTTCATCTGTCAGGAAATCAAACCTGTGCTCCGCAGCGCTGCGACTCAACACGAAGGTGAAAGAACACCGTTATGTCAACAAGATCATGCAGATGTTTGCTTTGGTTAATGACAATGGAATGCTGTTTCCTGAATTAATTTTCATTTTCCTTACATGTTCAATAGCTCAATTCTTTTGTGTACTTAGGAAATAGGAAAACATAAGAAAAATATATACAAAGAATAAAATAGCAATGTTTTATTGTCATGTCTTTGGAAAACAAAGATCTGAGCCCTCTTCCATTTTTAATTTTTTCCCCCTAAGGGCAGCTTTCGAGATCATTGCCATACACGTCCTTGCCAGCCTCCCCCTGGTGCTTATGATTGCAACCTTGCCCAATGGGATTTGTATTTGCAGATATTGTTTATTTTGGCAGCAGCTTTGACTTGGTTGATGGTCCATGAAGATTCTTCTGGCTCTGCTCGATAGCTTACATGCTGCATGGCTTGCAGCAGGCCACTCTCTTACTTTCAGATCTCATCCCTGTCAAATGGGGAGAAACAGACAGTTTCTCTTGTCTCCTCAGGATGATTCTGTATCTGAGTATATATACAGTCATTTCAGAGCTGACATGACAAAGATGTGTGATGATTTGGTTTTATGAGTGACATCAACTTGTTCTTTCCATTGGTGTTGGCTGTTGTAGGATAGGTATTTGATTTTGAGGGAAGTTGTGTGAAAAGGGTGAGTCCATTGACTTAGAGTTGGTTAGCAGAGAAGGTAATTGTGTACACACTGAACTGGAAAAGCCAACACTAATGGTTTCAGTGAGACTTTCCTTCCTGGTTCCCTCTCATGAAGAGGGTGCAGTAGTGAAAAGAGAAACACAGAAACAGAACACTCCAAGTTATAATAATTTTAACATTTTTTCACTGTTTTGGAAAAACATTTGTCTTTCAAGTGCTACTTACTATAGACTGACTATAATTTATTAAGAGTTGGAGGTTATCTTCTTTCTTAAAAAAAAGTGAACTGAATTCCCCTCAGGGACAAAAGGTTGTTGCCAGTTTTACTCTGTACAATTTGTGTACAGATACACCCCCTTTTCATACTATTATACCATGTCCCACATCCTACTAGCAGACTGCATGATGTATGAGACATAGTTTTCATAATCTGTACAATCCATTTTCCTGCTGATGAACTTTCAAATTGTTTTGTTTTTTGCCCTTACAAGCATCATTGTGATAAATATACTACTTCATAAATATTTTTTACATTTATATCTGTGTAAGTGTAGGATAGATTCCTGGAAGTAGTTTGGAGGATGTGAATGATCTTTTTGTTGTAAATAAATATTGCTCTCTATAGAGGTTGCACTGATTTGCCTCCTATCAGAAGATGTCAGTGTCCCTTTGCTCCTTACTTCCATTTTCTCTCCAAAATAGAGTGATTGATTGTCAATCTGATATGAAGATGGTTATAAATTCATTAGTGTTCATTATAAGTTGCATTTTACATTTGAAATTATAATCACAAATTACAAACTTATTTAATTTGAATTTACTCATGTAAGTGGGGCTTATCATTTAAAATATTAATGTTTTAATTTCCTTAATAAATTATTTGCTAATGTACCTTATTCTATTCTATTATTTTAGAATATAAAATATTCTAAATTTTAGAATATAAAAATTCTATTATTTTAGAATATAAAATTCTAGAATAGAATTTTAGAATATAAAAATTCTATTATTTTATTCTATTCTATTATAAATTGTTATTGATTTATAGGAACTCCTTTTATGTTTAAGGAAATTAGCCACCAGTTATATGTATTTTA
Source organism: Uropsilus gracilis (assembly GCA_004024945.1). Classification (NCBI taxonomy): domain Eukaryota; kingdom Metazoa; phylum Chordata; class Mammalia; order Eulipotyphla; family Talpidae; genus Uropsilus; species Uropsilus gracilis. The sequence goes on from PVHY01020950.1 coordinate 10,400, forward strand.
TATAATCTATCTAGTCAGTTCATCTTTTATCATTTTGCCATGCAGAATCTGATCAATGTCTTTATTTTATGACCTTGATTTTGAGTAATTCTTTGAAAGTCTTCCCCACTTCAATTCTGATTCTTTCTAGTACTATTATGTTTTCATTTTTTAACCTCCAAATCTTTGATTTATCTGGAATTCATTTTGTGTAAGAAGTATAGGTAGTGTTTCAACCTAATTTTTCCCCCTAGAAAGGCAGGGCTTTAGATCTTGGCACTTTTTCTCAGTTATGATGTTGAACAAATTCTCTGAGCTTCAATTTATTTCTCTATATATTGGGAATAAAAATAATGCCTTCCTAATAAGATTGTTGAAAAAGTTAAATAAAACCATCTATGGAAGACATCTATTACATGACCTGACACATAGGTACAGGTGCCACCTCGCAATTCACTGGTATGTGACTTAGAATGAGTCACTTTATCATCTAACCCCCCCAGATTTCTCACCTGCATAATGAATGATAAGAACTAGCTCACAAGACGGTTGGCAGGTCCAGATTTGACCACATCTGTGAAAACATTTTATAAACAGTAAAGAGGGCCATAGAAAATCTTGAGACTGACCTGGTGATTGAGGAGTGGCCATGGCAGAGGTGGGTGCTCAACATCCATGGCCAAGGAGAATAATTAACTTGCAATAACATGAAATTAGCAGCTCATGTAGAGCAAAGGAGCTTGCAGCATTTGATTATAGTAATGTTTAGTAATTGCCATCTGTAGTTAAGCAGTAATGAGCTTCCCAAGACAAGACCTTGTTAGAGTGAAAGATGGATCAGATGCTTTCATTTCAATGTAAACTTCTTGAACACAGCAGTGGAATCTGTGGCTGCTAGTGTTTTGGTGAAGCATGTCATTGTTCTAGGAACAGTGGGGGCAGTACAGAGTAGAGCATGCCCCCCTCCACCAGCCAGATGCAGGTGTAGAGAGGAAGCTGGAGGAAGGTTCAACAGGAAGAAGCTCACTGTGCTTTGGAGTCATCCAGGAGGGAGAGTATATGTGATCCTAGTCAGAGCGTGAAAAATGATCCTTATTTTTTAAAAAAAGGTCATCTTAAAAAGTGCCATTTTTTACTATGTTATCTTATTTGCCTCTCAAACAACTTGGTGGTCATAGGTTCTAATATCCCCATTTTATGGGTAAGGAGGCTCTATAGTATAGCTCTTCAGCAGCCCAGGTCTCTTGTTTTCATTCTCTGTACTTCCTGAATGGTGTGTGGCCCTGAGAAGGGCTGAAAAGCCTATTTACCCAAGTCCCTTTTTATGCAGAACAGGACTCCTTTGTGTGCAGACCAGGGCTAAAAGGGGAAAAAGACTTGAGTGGATATATGGTTTTTAATCAATGATGAGTTTCACAAATACATTTTTTTCTTGGGCATATTGAAGTCAGAAGGTGCGGCAGGCATCTGGCTTCTGTTCATCAGAAACCTTGACTTTACCTATTACTCAGAACTCCAAAGGAGGAAGAGAAAATGTACTGATAGACAACAGTGACTGATTTTTTTAAACATCATTTTGATAAGTGGTTACTGTTGCCACTTATGACTTTGATAAGTGATTAATGTTGCCAAAATCAGTTTAGCTCTGTTTTTTGTTTGTTTGTTTTTCAGCTCTTTATAGTACATCTTATTTCCAGTAACCTTTTTAAATTCATTTTTTTCTTTTTTCTCTTCTATTTTTCCTATTTCAAATCTTATGCACATTTCCATTTATTTAGAGCTCTTCTGGGTTATCATATATGGGATTTTGTTTATCCATCTGAGTGGTGTTCCTGTTTCTCCCCCCATGTCTGCTATGTAGTTATGTGAATGAACAGTGGCTTGATTTTGGGAGTCATGTGTGGGGAACAGCATGGTGGGTCCAGCTTCTAGAATATTGCAGGCTGTGAAGTACCTTGAGCAGTGCTTGCATGGTCTAGAATCAGCACATGCTACCTGAAGAGGAAGAATCTAGAACAATGCTGGTCCAATGGGCCTGGAGTTCTATTCAAGGCAGGTATAGCAACACTGTCAATCACCAGGTAGTTGTATCCTGTTTTAGAAGGAGCAGGGCTTTGGAGTCAGTGGATCTGGGTTTGAATCCTAAGTTAGCTGTGTGACTGTAGGATACCTTCTTTGTGTCTTGGTTTCCTTGCTCTTCCTCATTCAATCCATCAGTTCCTTCTTTAGCTCCTACTATTAACCAGGCACTGTGGCAGGTATTGCAGGCCAAGTTCAGGCTACTGGAGCCAGGTTGTATGGGGTTTGAATCCCCATTCCAACAGTTTAATGAAACTCACACTTTAGTGGGACCTTATTGACTTTTCATTTAGCTTTTCTTGTGCTTCAGTATCTTCACCTGTCAAATTAGGAAGTCAATAGTGTTTATCTCAGAAAAGTATTAAGAGGATTAAATGTGTTAACAACATAGAGTGAAATGATGATGATGATGATGATGATGGTGATGATAAAGATAATGATAGAAAAGCGTTAGTATCTGGACTCAACCAGAAGATCCTTCATCATGCTGCTTCCGTGTTGTATGTGTGGGTGTGGGGGTGTGTGGGGGTGGCTAGAAGAGAGGTGCTGAGAAATGGGGTTAGGATGTAGGAGATGAAAATAACTACAGTAGAGCATGATGAGTAGTACTGTAGTAGCGGAGAGTTTTGCAGTCATTGTAGCTGGGGGGCTCAAACAACACCCCCGCACCGCACCATTCAGAGTAGCTTACTAGAGAGAGGCATGTGTAAGCAAAATTAAAGGAGGAATGGAAGTTGGTGGGGAAGTGAGGTTGCATTCTGTGTTATGGGCAGAAGGAACAGTATAATGGAAGGTTCAAAGAGAAGAACAGTTCCATGTGCTTAAGGAGTAGAAGAAAGCACCCTGTGCCCTTCTCTTCATGGGTCGCCAGTCACACCTTCTTCTCTTCTTGCAGAGTCCACAGAGCTTGCTCTATCTACACATCTGAAATGAGCTCTGATGCTGTTTAACTTATTGCTTAGCTTGTCTTCATGTTGGTCTTGAGAAGAGAGACTATCTCAGATCAGTATTTCCTACTGCAAAGAGCATAGTAATAGGGTAGGTGCTCATAGGTAACTTGCTTTTAATTTTCACTGTAGTTCTTTAACTACACTGTAGTTCTCTAACATGGACAGAGCATGTAGCCCTCTTGTCAGTACAGCTGGTGAAAATAAGCAATATGTCCACTGATTAATTTTTTGATTTTATAGATTATTTACTAAGTCTACTTGTATACCTTGGCCTAGGAAAATAGAGCTGAAAGATGTGTCCTTCCTTTCAAGGGTGAGGCAGACTTTTGAGCAAATAGTTGTATACACTAAGTAAAGTTTTTAGGACAAAGAAATAGTGCTTAATTTCATTTAGGGAAGATCAGTGAAAAAAAATCAGAGAGAGATATGCTTGTGTTGGATCTTACCTGAAGGATGAACTTCATGCCACTGGAAAGGTGGGAGGAGGTGCATCCCAGGCAGAGGCAGGACATAAATTACCACCATGCCAGGAAGTGAAAAGACAGGCACTTTGGCAAGTGTTGCAACATCAGCCTGACTGGCAGGAGGTGTATGAATTGGGGGTCAAAGGAAAGGTAGCAATACCTTCCCCTGGGAAAAGTCCAAGACCCTATTACTTGCAGGAGACAGAAAGGACCTTTCCTATGTTCTTCTTCATTGAGTGTCCCAGGCCCTGACCTTTTTTCCCAGAGATATACATGGTATATACATAAACCAAGCTTTGCACAGGCTCTCTTTGGTCACTGTTTCCTCACACTCCCAGCTTGGCTGCATATAGATTTCTGTTAAAAGAAAACAGATTTTGTCACATGAGCAACCTGTGAACTGACAACTTGGAAGAATAAAGGTTACCAGGTGAAAGGACAAATGTGTCATTTTTCTTGATTTCATGAGGCAACTGGGGAGGAGTAAAGTCCATCTGTGCGTAGACACCTGTGGTCTTCCCTCGCTGGAAGGCTCACCAGAGGCGAACATTAAATAGCTTCTCAAATGAGTCAGACCCACTGTTCCCGAGGAGACAGCCAGAGCAGCTTAGGCTCTGCGGGCAAGTCTGACCAGGTCCATCTCACGCTTGCCTGTGTTTGCCTTGCAGCTGTGTAAATGAGTATGGAAGATTATGATTTCCTGTTTAAAATTGTTTTAATTGGCAATGCTGGTGTGGGGAAGACGTGCCTAGTTCGACGGTTCACCCAGGTAAGAGAAATGGGATGTACCTCTGCCTAGCCTGCAGTATTAGGGGAACTAATTTTTGTTGGGTGACTGGTCCCAGCAAGCCTCTGGGTGTCCATCTTTTTTTTTTTTTTTTTAAATATGTGTGTGTGTATATAAATTGTACACAAAAATGTAAAAAAATTACATATATGTAATCCATTTTATATGTATACTTATGGATTACATATATATACTTTTTTTTTTTACATTTTTGTATACTATTTTGTTCTCCCATCACCATGTCTCTGGGTTGCCCAACTTTAACTTGCTCTGAAAGGGCTTTGTAGCCCAACTAGACTTCTTTAAACCCTGTCAGGGGCACAGGACTCTGTGGGTGACTACCAACCGTTAAATGCAAGGAGCAAGTTGTTTTGCTTCCAGTGTGCTTTCAAAAATATACTATTAGGTAAAAATAGATTATTAGTTACTAATCAAAAGATAGAAATCAAACTGAACCAAAATATTGTTTTGTTTAAAAAAAACCCTCAATATAAATACAAATCAAACCAATTAAACTCCCTGCCAATCCCCTCTCATGTTTTCCCAGAAAACGGGGTAAATTATTTCGACTAAAAGTCAAGCAGCCTGAATTTTCTAAATCTATTAGATGGGAAGGAAGTGAGAATAGTCAAGGACTATTTGAATGAAATTAAATGTTTTCCCAGGTTGAGTCCTTATCATGTGATCTAGGTACAGTTTCCCTTTGCAGGTATCTTTTGGAGAATTACTTCCAAAGCTTATATACCTATTTTTGTATAGAAATAAGTGGGAAATCATAACGAAGTTGACTGACTTTTGTGTTTTCCCTAGAAAAGTAGGAATGGTGACCTGATCAGGATTGTTAGGCATCAGCTTGATATTTTCAAAATGTGCTAGTTGGGAAAGGTGAGACTGGTACAATCATCAAAGGCATTGGACCACCTGGGAAAAAGCACTGGCAGAGAATCCAGATACAAGGTCTGATCCCAGCTCTGCCCTGGCTCATCCTGAGAGCATGGGCAGGATACCTGCTGCTGGGTCCCTGCCCACTTGTCCGTCACAAAGATCCTGTTCGTTCCCAAGTTCCCTTCCACAGTTCTGACCATCTGGAGTTGTGGAATACTGGAGAGGCAGATCTGTTAATACAAGTAACTTTGGTACAGTTACCTTAGGAAATATCCGGATTTTGCCACAATACATGAATACACAATGGAATGTGGGCTTTTTCCTATGCTTCACCCTGGTAAAACCATAAGCTAGCATGCATCTGGGCTCCATCAACCACCATGGTGTTTTACTGGGAACTCCAACTGGTTTTACTTCCACCAAATACCAGTCATCTTTTCTGCTTTTGGTAAAATGACAAGACTGCAGAGATGTAGAGGTGTGAGCCCCTTTAGCAGAAATTCCTGGGGGTTGGCTCAGTTGGATAAAAGGGTCATCTGTGTGATGAAGTATCAAATTGGACTATAGTGGTGAACTTAATACAGTATACACAGATATGAATTTATATTGATGCACACCTAGAACTTTTCTAATGTTATAATGCAGTATTATTTCATTATACATTATGATATATCATTTCATAAGTATAAATATTATTTTAAAAGACATGAAATATACTACAAAAAAATTCCTTTGACCTTAAAAGATTCCTTAGAGATAATTCGACACACTCTTCTACTTTTACTGAGGAAAAACTCAGGTGGGGAAAGAAATTACTTCTTTGATGCTCACATCATATCAGTGGCAAGGCCAGGGTCAGTGCTTAAGAGTTCTGATTTCAGCATGATCACTTTTATCCTCTATTGTTCCATGTTCTAAAATCAGACACCATAAGAATCTGGCTTTTCAAGTTAAAAACATAGTCCCTGCCATTAAAGGTGAAAATGCTTTTATTTTCCAACACTAATTTTCACCAACAAGCATACTACTGCTTGTCTTTCTGTCTACTTTTTACCCTTTCTAGCCCTTCAACACCCTCCCCTCACCTCTACAAAGTTCATATTTCATAGGCCAAATTATGTTTGTTTTGGTTATTTAGTAGAAAGTTAAAATGAATTAGATTCAGCTGTTTTTGAGGCACTAGGGGTTGGGGAACAAAATGATAGGAGAGACATGGGGAAGGATTTGTTTTATTTTTTGGCATTTGTTAGACTGCAAAACAGCTGGAGCTTTCAACTTGAAGCTTGGCAGCCTTGTGCTTGAGCCAAACCAAAATAGAAGAAAATTGATTCAATATTTTTAAGTAAAGTTATGAATGTTTATATTTACATCTTTTGCAGACAAGCAATGGAACATTTTCTGTTGGTTTGAAGCTCAGCCATTTAATTTCATACTTTAATTAAAGAACTCTCTTGTTAAGAAATGGACTTAAACATGCCCCAATCTTAGCCACCAGAGCTAATAAAGTCCATTTTACCTTACTTTCTGAAAATTCTGGAATATAAGCAAAGTGGGAAGAAAAATAGGTTCTTTCTCAATAGAATACCCCCCTACTTTCAACTCTCCACTAAGCTTATAGAAAAAAATTATGTAAGAGTAATTACATTATATATATATATATATATTTTTGTAAAATTCTATCTTTCTAATTTGGCTTCCAGTTTAAGGTAAAGCTTTTTTTCATTGTTCTGAAATGCTTCTATCAGCCTCCAGTTCCTTGAACTTGAAGTCCAGAGAGGGAGACTGCCTGAGGTCACAAGTGATCCTAAGACTGCTAGCTCCTTGTTCAGTGCTATTCAACAGTGTTTTCTCTCCAAATAACGTTTGTTTCATTGGTGATCTTCTTTACATCATTGAACTTGACCTCATGTGTGTCAGGTGCATTGTACTCAAGGAAATAGTTAACATATACAGGGCAGAGAAATTTAAAAAAACTTCACTGACCTGCTCATAGTTTCTTGATTTCTTATTTTTGTATTAATCATGTTGGTTGTCTACCCCTGTAGCTTTTCTTGTTTTGAACGCTAATATAAAACTGGACTAATAGCCAGTTTTAATCTCCTTAGTTTTACCTTTCAGGGCACACACACTTTTCGCCTCTACCCAAACAACTTAGCCCAATCCTGTGACACCATGGTCTTCAGTCTTCACCTTGTATATGGTTTTTCTGTTTCATTCTTTGAAATTGGAATTTCCTGCTTTCCCAGTTGTCTCCCTTCCATCTCCATCTTCCCTCTGTGCCCTTTTTCCTTTCTTCTTTTTTCAACATTTCTTTTCACTCTCTCCCTCTTTTCTACTCCCTTCAAAACAAATATGCGTAATTAAACATCTTCCTCATGACTAAGCAGAGTTAATCAATCAAGGAAAGGAACTAGTAGTGATGGTGCAGAAAGGGGAGAATATCATTTAGAAAGATTTGCCTAATTGTTACTTTTTATTATTTCTTTTTTAGGGTCTTTTCCCCCCAGGCCAAGGAGCCACAATTGGAGTTGATTTTATGATTAAGACAGTGGAGATAAATGGTGAAAAAGTGAAGGTAAGATGTAAAGTGTCCAGTAAGACTTTAATTATGCTGTGTGAGAGGAAGTAATATTTTCATAACACTTAGTCTTATTGGAAATAATATACACAATTATACCAGCTTATTACCAACAGAATCCTTTTGTTCCCCTTGTGGGGGCAGGAAGACGTGATGAATGGTGTGTTTATAGGTAGGAGGACAGAGTGAGAAGGCCTAAACAAGTATGTCCTGTTCAATATCATGTCACTATCATGTCAAATGGGATGAAACAACAAAGAGCTTTCTTTTTAGATCTCCTGAGTTGGGGCAATAAGCAGTACCACCCCTTCTGAGCAGAAGCCAATTAGGGACCTACTGATTCCTCACTGCCTCCTTTCTCCTCTCCTCGAACCATACATACAAAATGAAACAAAATAGGTTTCTCTTGGCACTGACCAGAGTTCTCTTTTCTACCAGTAACCAGTTAACCGAGCGAATGGAAGGGTAGTGACAGCAGAGAGGATGGAAAGTTACATTGAATTTAAGAGTTGCTTAATTATAGTTTATGTCATTCCATTTGTTCACATGAATCACTGAGTTATTCTGTATCCCACCACATCCCTATGCCCAGGCAGGGAGAGATACCAAACTAGGGGTCCAGGAAGGACCCTTGGCCTCTCATTCCCCTGTGTGGTGTCTGGTTAGTAAGGATTATGGTGCTATGGTGAGCAGAGTAACAGGAGACTGGAGGTAGTGCTGACCAAGTGCTTGCTGTATGTCAGCCCCTCTGCTCTGAACCTTTACAAGTGCTATCATATTTAACTTAATCCTTGCTAAAAATCATATGAAGTAAGAGGTAAATTATCTTTACTTGGTAGGTTTCAGAGGAGTGAATTACTTATTCATCCACAGTTAGGAAGATAGGGAGGCAGGATTTGAGTCATTTTTTGCAAGTTGGAGTACCCCACGGCCCTTCTTGGCCTCGCCTGTCAGGAAAGAAGGGAATGAAGGCACAATTGACTTGTCACCTTAGAGTGGGGAAGGTGATGGGAGGAAATGTAAAGCAAGACTAAATTACAGCAGATGAGGATCCAGAGACTGATCCTTTTTTTAGTTCTGTGCTCCACCTGCCCTTCATTGTTAGTGAGAGTTCTCTGTCAGGTCTTTCAGAACTGAATTCTATGGAATGATTCAATGACCATGGCACCGGCAGCATGCTGAACACTGGAATCAGTTCTAGCCAGATCCTATCCTAAGCAGTCTAAGTTTGAGTTCATATGTCATTTGTTCTCCTTGTCCATATGCACCTGTGCACCTACCTTCAAATGCCTTGGGAAAGGCAGAGGAGCTCAGTGGGTCTCTTGTGGCATTTTGTAGGTACATAGAAACTATTTAGGAGAAGTTTTCTAAGTGGGGGACAAAACCCTTCCAAGTATCTCTCAGCCCTGACATCTCATTGGTCCATTACAATAACAATGGTGAACTGGGGGCATGGGAAAAATTCAGATTATGAAATCCTTGCAAATACAAGCTGGAGAGCTCAGAAAATAGTGCTTTTTCCAAGATGGAACAAAGAATGAAGTGTATGGATAGAAAAGAGATAGAAGTAAGCCCTAAGGAGGCATTGACAGGAATCAGTTATTCCAGTAGTAGAGGTGCTGGTCATCTGAGGAGTGAAGTAAATGTATCTGCTCCTCCAGGCAATTTATTTCCAGATATGGGATTGTTCATTTGTGTACACATATATGTCCAAATTCATTCCATTGGTCAGAAATGTTAATACCTCCCATTTATCAGGCATGAGGAATGAATAGGGATAAGAAATGCTCCCCACTGTTGAAGAACAGATTTATTTATCTTTTCTGATTCCCCATATTTGGAAATTACATGTATTTCATTTTCTGCAAGCCATAAATCCAGTTTAAAATGCTTGTTACACTCTGCTACAATCCAGGATTATAAACTGATTTCACCTTGAGACCACAGCTTCCCTAAGAGCAAAGTTTATGTCTTACTTGTCTGGTAACAAAGCACAGTTCCTGTCCCTGTTTCCTTTTTGGACCTATATCTGTAACAAGTGGGAGCTGGTTCATCTCCCAAATCCAATTCTAATTAATTTGCCATATATGTAGGATCACAATATAAAGTGACCCTCCTCAACTGCACAATTCAACAGCTTCATTAACACTTGGACACATGAAGAGTCACTGCCGTAGTCTTAATGAGAGAGGGCAGAGATGCCTATGTTTCATTAAGGAAATAGTTGTCTTGGTGGTTTTCTGTTCTTTAGCATTTATTGAATGCCTCTTTCTGATGATGCTTAAGTGTCTTTTTACTGGTAGATTGCATTTTCTTCCCAGAACCTAACACAGTCAATGGGAAGGAGAATCTACTGAGTTTCTTCCAGATCCTGCCTTGCAAGTGACAAGACAGGGTCAGACCCTACAATCTTTCTCCTACTTCATATCACCTTCCTCAGCCTCCCCTCAAGTCTCATTTTTTACAGGATGACTCCCAGGGATTCAAAGCCTGTAGATCTTACAACTATGAGAATTTAGCACCAAGTCAGTAAAGGCAAAGATGAGGGAGGGGCTTTAGCAGGTTCTGCATTGGGAAGGTACAATTAAAGCATATGTAGAATTTTCATCTGTTCATTGATGTTTTTCAGCATGTCATAAATTAGTGGACAAAGGAAAAGCTATAAATTCAGCCTATATTTTAACCCTAGAAGATTAATTATAATAGAAGTAGAAGATTTGCTAGATTTTCCTCTAATAAGGTCTACACTGCATAAATAGGAAAGTCTTGAAAGTATACACACATATTTGTTCATTTAACTATCCATCCATTCACTCACTGATCTTATAATAGATGCTTTTTGTTAGCATTTGTTAGCATTTTTGTTAGCTTGGTTCTCTAAGAACTTACTGTTACCAAGTGCAGACATTTTACCTGTGAAACCTTCTTTACTATCCAAATAATTGTTTAAGCAAAATAAATCCTTCATGATTTCACAATCTTTCATTTAGTCAACCATCAAATGTGCCTGCCACTTACTCTATACTGTGTTTTGGGAACTCTGGGAGTGTAAAGTTAAATAAGAGACAGCCCTTCTAATATAGAGGGAGAGAGGGTATGGTAGGAACAGAGGGAGGGGGCTCAGTGCTCTATGGTAGAGTGCTGTGGGTCCTGGGATGGTGAGAGTGGGGTGGTACCATACATTGAGAGGTGTGAACCTATTTCCCTAACTCATATATAGTCTTGTAAGACAATGTTGCCTCAATAAAAAAAATAAAAATAGAGGCAGTCCTTGCTCTTGAAGAACTCACTATTGTAAAGGGACACTCTAGTAAACCAATGATTGTAATACACTTGAAGCAATGAAAATATAAGTGGTAATGCTTAAAGAACCCCAACAGCCCCATGTTGGAGTTGAGAGTGTTTAGAAAGTAAGTAATGGTTGTGGTACTGAGAACATATTTAATGGGCATGTGACTAAAACTAGGAGACACTCTCCTGTTGCTTCCTCTTTAATAGAACACTTTGTATTTTATTGTGGTTAGCTAGCTATGTGTTTGGCTCTCTTTGAACTATGACTTATGTTTTATTCTTATATGTATCCTCCCTGTGCTTAGCACAGTTCTTTGCATATGTCAATGACCTATAAATTCCAAAAAGGACCAAATGAATTGCAGGGTGCATAGAGAAACCAAATTGAATGATAAAGGTAGTTGCTACAAATATCCTTAAGAATCAAATACATGAAAAAAAAAAAGAACCAAATATAAAGTTAGAAATAGACAACCCCCCTTAAGAGAAAGTAGCATACATCTTGACAAGGCCATAATTCACTGTTCTAGGAAAGATTTTAGTGTTTTTCATTCTCAAAGCTGTTCTCGGGATGTGCTAGTCATAAGAACATACTGATTTCTAATGACTGGTACTATTACATTCAATCACAAGTGGTTTTTAGAAGCTTGATATTACATTGAACAATAGTCTGTTGTTCTAAGACTCACCCTGGCAGAGGGGAACCAGGCCCCTTGATTTGAGGCAGGGAAGAGAATGGCTTTTGTCAAACAAGAGCCATGACATCTGTAGTTGCCTTCAGCAGACACAGACTTTCATGTATATCATCAAAGAACAGCTGCAACTTCAAATAAAAAGAGAGCCTGTGTGCTTGATTGGAGGTCGTGACTGCAGGACACTCTCCTGTCTCAGCTAAACTGTTATGAGCATGGGGTCACACCAGCTGAATGGTCCTCTTTATGTACAGATACATATTCAATAAGTATCAGGAGGCAAAGGTAGCATGGAGGTATGTATTGAGTTCTCAGCTGAGAAAGAAAAGTCTGAGTCCTAGCTTTGTGTGTGCTCAGTTAGGAGATGGAGTTTCCCATTAATGAAAAAGAGGCATAAACCTGGCTTCCTCACTGGGTTGCTATAGGAATAAAAGGAGACTATAAATATTTGAACATTTGATATTGATCACATATTTCTGTTTTGTGCAGGAGCCCCTGTGCGTAAAATAGACCCACTTTCCCTTCATGAAACTTTCAGTATAGAAAGGATAACAGCTACTAAAAAATTATAACAATAATTAAAACAGTTATTATAGTTCTTATTAAAATAAGTGAAAAATTCAAGCTATCAGGCTGTAAAGGAGAATTAGAGGAGAGACAGGGACAGGCTTAACCTGAAGGCTTTAGACAGAATTCCCTGGGAGGTGATGTTCAGTTAGTGAGACTGAATAAATCTTGTGACAATGGAAATTTATGCAATCACAAGGGGAGATTGTTATTGCTGTTAGTGTTATTTCTCAAGGTTCTTGAATTTGTTCTACCTGTGGGTTTGTCGGAGAACAGTTTCTTTTCAGTAGCCTGCCCTGTCCTGTGATTCTGGGAGAAGTGAGAAGTGGTTTTGCCTTCTTTGGTCTTAGAACATTAAGTTGTCAGGTATTACTGGAGATGACTTTGGTAAATGTGACCTTCCAGCAAGTTTCCATGTATTAACCTTTTTTCCCCCTTTTGAATAAAGAAATTAACAGTGCCCAAAGGGTGACTTACCGAAGATCACAGAGCTTAAAAGTGGTACAGAAAAATGCCTTGACTTTGCTCCTGTTTTCATTAATAAAGATAAAAATATGAGCTGAAAAAGGTGATGAGGTTAGATTTTCTTGTTCTCTGGCTGCTAACTGAAATGTCAACAGCCTTACCCAACTTACCCTTACCCAACTTTCATAGCATACCTGACTTGTGGGTAAAAGTATGAGCTTTTGTGACCTCAGTGCCCAATTTCATTGGCTCTGGGGAATGATGTTAATGAGACACCCCAGTTTTGTCAGGTGAGAAATGCCACAGTAATAATTAGTTACCTTCTAAAATTATTTAAGATAAATTGAGTCTTGGCATGTAAAATGGATAATGCTTGCCACATAATAAAATGCTCTGTAGTTTTTTACTTTTTTAAAGAAAAAAGAGGAAACTTATGCAGTCTCATTGAAAAAATAAAATAAAATAAAATAAAAAGCAAGCCAGGCACATTCAACACATTTTTATAAATACTAAGTTCTTTTAGAGCAGAAAATAACCATGACATTATTTGGGTGAAGATATTTCCATTTCTAAACCAAAGCAGGCAATGCTTGCTTTCTTTTCTGTTTCTCCAATCTGACCTTTCTCTTATGCCCTAACAGCTTCAGATCTGGGACACAGCAGGTCAAGAGAGATTTCGATCCATTACCCAGAGTTATTACCGAAGCGCCAATGCCCTGATCCTCACCTATGATATAACCTGTGAGGAATCTTTCCGCTGCCTTCCTGAGTGGTTGCGGGAGATAGAACAATATGCCAGCAACAAGGTCATCACTGTGTTAGTGGGTAAGTGAGGGTTAAGAGGAGGGAAATTCATTTGTGTGTTAAAGAAGTTATAATCACATAAAACTTGTGCCTCAAGTGCCTTCCAAGAATGTAATCTAAATGAATATATGACATCATGCCATCAACATTTAGTTCTTTTGCAGCTGAAGAGAAAGTGAAATGGGTCCTATCTCATGGTGACAGTTTGGAAAAGTAAAGGGAAAATCTTGCTGTTTGTTTTTTTTTTTTTTTGGTCAGTCTGTAGGAATCAAGATTGCACCTGAAAGTTGTATGGGCTGCTCAACATTTAGAAAAATCCAATTCTGAGATCATGAAAACTGTTAGTCTAGGAGTAACATATATAACCTAAGTTGTTAAAGTATTCATTATTGAAGCAATTGTTTAGTGCCTGCAGGAAGGGCTTTGGTTAATTATTTTCATTCTTACATTTATACTTGAAACAGGGTAAAAAGAGACTTTCTGACTTGATTTAACTGTTTACCCCTATCCGCCTGCTTCTCTCTCCAAAGCAGGCTACAAACAGTACTTAACTGCAATTACCTTTAACTTTAACTGGATACTCTTATTTGCCTGCTACTCTCTACAAAGCAGGCTACACACTCTTTATTAGCATTTTCACTGATCACCTTTACCATTGATATGCAAAAGCCAGCCAACTGCTCTCTGCTTTCAGCTCCAAAAACTGCAGAAAAGAAAAACTTTAAAACACAGTTTAAACTTTCCACTCGTGGGTCCTTACCACCATCC
>PVHY01020951.1:0-24775 GCA_004024945.1 Uropsilus gracilis
TGGAAAGTTTAAACTGTGTATTAAAGTTTTTCTTTTCTGCAGTTTTTGGAGCTGAAAGCAGAGAGCAGTTGGCTGGCTTTTGCATATCAATGGTAAAGGTGATCAGTGAAAATGCTAATGAAGAGTGTGTAGCCTGCTTTGTAGAGAGTAGCAGGCAAATAAGAGTATCCAGTTAAGGTTAAAGGATATTGCAAAGGAATTGCTTGTAGCCTGCTTTGTAGAGAGAAGCAGGCAGATAGCTGTATCCAGTTAAGTATTGCTTGTAGCCTGCTTTGTAGAGAGTAGCAGGCAGATAGGGGTAAACAGTTAAGTAAAGACAGAAAGTCTTCATTTTACCCACTTTCAGTGGGAGAATAATTATGTAAGAAAAAATATGTGCAATCAATAAAAATATTTTTAATGTAAATAATTAAAAAATACTTGGAAAAACCTCTAGCAAAATCTTAAAAAGCAATCTTGATTAATAGCATTAGCCTGAGCTGTGAATGCACTTTTGTAGCCACTTTTCCAGTTGTTGAAATGGTTTTGATTTACATCAAGTTGGATGGCATTTTCCTTCTCCTTTTGCACACTATGAAGGCATGGGAGAATACTTTCTAACAGTTAATTGTGTTTGATTTGAAATTTTAATGTAATCTATGATTCTTAGCTATTTCTCAATATACAAATGATTAAGATTTCAGGTTTAAAAATTACTGAATCTGTGCACTTAAGTCACACAGTATACTGGAATATTGGAATAGAGAAATTAGGCACTGTAATTTTTATTCTTTAAAACAAGCAAGGAAACTATTAAATTCCTAATTCTGTCACTTGGGACAGTGTTTGTAGCCTGGGTTGGAGAAGCGCCTCCAAGAATGGATTCCCCCAGAAAGCTATTTTCCTACCAAATCTTCCCACAAGTGCAGAAATATCTGTTTAGGGACAACATACAGACCCTTCTGCTAAAGTTAAACATTGCTAATGTTCCTTAATTTTGGACATATAAATTGTTTCTGGGTGTTCTCGCTTTCTCCTCCAGTAATAGATCACCGCGGTAAATATATTTCAGATACAGAAATACACTCATAAATACAACAAATCACGACTAGATCAGAATTAGCTCGCGGTTCACAGCGCTGGCTCATCATTTTACGTTCTGAGACAGCCAGAGTTAGGCTGTTAGCTTAGGCGCAGACACATGTATGATCCTATCAGGAAACTTGATCAGGAAATTGCGGAGTTTGGTTAAGTATAAACATCTTCAAGAGACTGGGAAGAAAGTTATAAAAATATCTCTGTGTGTGTCTGTTTCTCCATCCCTTGCTGAAAATTTTTGTGAACAAAACATGCCTCCTTTCTGTTTTTGGTTCTCCCCCCCTGAGTTTAGAGCATAGCGCTGGGCATGAGGGAGGGGCTTCCCCTCCACCACCCACGTGACTATCTCATCACCTGTCCTTTGGCTCCCCCTGCTGACCTCTCAGTGCCCCGGCAGAGCTGTCCTGCCTAAGGGAGGCCTGAGAGGTTAAGGTCACAGCATTGCCAATGGAGTGAGTGCATGGGAGAGCCTGAATCTGCTCTTCTTTAGGATGAAGTCACACAACTTAAGTGCAGGGAAATCTCACAGTGCTAGAAAAAAGCTGAGTTCAAGTTCTTGGCCTTAACTTTCCCATATAGCTGTCAAATTTGTCTTTCTGGCTGGTTCTGTAGTTGAGGGTCCTACAACTTCTTGATGTGACTAAATGTCAGAAACCAATGCTTAACCCTAATACCAGTGTGGCGATATTTGGAGGTGGGGCCTTTAGGAGGTAAGTGGATGAGATCATAAAGTGCCGTGGTCCAGCTGCGGTCGGGAACAGAGGGAAGGGGTGAAGATTGCAATCAAGACAATGCTTGGGTAGGAGGGCACGCAGTAATCCTCTTTGTCTGTGGCCCCAAGTTTATTTTTCACTCAGCCTTTATACAGTTCATGTAACACAGTTCAGCAGTTACAACAGCCTTTCGCTTGACGTCGGTTTTGCTGGGGGCTAGCTTTCTATAGGCATCTGCTTATCTAGGATAGATGGCATCACTAGGCCCTCTATGGGATGCCTTTGTTCTCTAAACTGATTTATTTTACAGGGCTTCCTGATACCTGTGCTTACTGAGGCATGCAGGAATTTATAGTTCCTCATATTTGTGCGGATTTGTTCAGTGGGCAGCCTTCTTTTTCCATCCCCCACAATAAAGGGGGACCCACTTGAGGGGGCTGGGACCCTTACAGGGGATCAAGGGACCAGCATACTCTCCCAGCCAGCCACATGAGCACACACAGAGCCAGTGGCAAGTCAGAGGCCATTACCAAACATCTGGCTATGCTGGCATCCTGCTCTCAGACTCTGATCCTGGATGACCAGCTTTATAATCATGAGAAATAAATGCTACTGTTTTGGTCTCCCCAGTCCAACAGCTGGAGCTAAGACAGCTTCTTACCCACAGAGCAAGTCCCTAACTCCTTGGGCCCTTCATGATTTGCTGCAGTCACTTCTTTTGCTTAATTTTCTTCAAACTGCCACATCCTTAGACTTTGATTCATGCCTTGGGCTTAGCCTCATTTTCCCTGGTGTTGCCCCATTTCATGATCATAGCATGAAACTGGACTGAATATACTATACCACCACCCTCCTTCACCCTTTTGGAAACCAAGCCTTCTCTCATCCTGGTACAGTTTGCTGCGGGCTCCCTCTGCTGGTGGGAAGGAGGGCCATGGCCACCTCCTGGCACTGGCCACCAAGTCTTGCCTCCACCATATCTGCATGACTTGTCTATGCAGTGTCTTCTGTTTCCTGCAAAACCCACTCCGACCTTCTCTACTTAGCTTAGAGGTCCTCCTTTGTAATATCTCAGACTGCAGGTCCAGGTAAGAACTTCCTGCTCTTCTGCCCTACAGGACCCCAGTGTCCTCTGTACTCATCCTTATTCCTGGGTAGTGTAACAGTCTGTCTGCAAGTTGCTGCCCACTTCGCCTTCAACTCTGTGTCTTGACACCCAGGTTATGAGCTACTTAGAGTGGGCGACCATACCATCCTCATCTTATTTAGCACCGGGCCTACCTCAAAATAGACATTCTTAAAATTTTTGCTGAACAAAAGTCTGCGCCTGGCATGAAGGGTTGGGTTTGGGACCTGGACTTTCACAAATCCAGAGTTGGAGGACAAGCACAGCTCAGAGGCAGGGGTGTGGGTGGATGGAGTTTTTGATGTCAGCCCCTTAAAAAGAAAATGACAGTCTCAAAGTGGAGGAGTTTGTGCTAAGCCCACCGAGACTTAACACTGAACTCAACTTGTGGTTTTAACACCCCTCCTTCCTCTCCTCCCCTCCCCCCCACAGTAGTCCTAACCAGTCAGTGTGGAATTTTCTGGTTGGCACCAATGAGGTAACTTTTTCCATTCCCCAAAGGAAGATGAGATCATCTGTCACAAGACCTTTATCCAGTCCCTTTAGGTAGGTTACCTGAGCTGAAATAATTCCCCCTTCCTTTATCCTGTCCTTTATGCCTAGAGAAACCTTTTGTTTTGTACAGTTTTTCAGAGCAACTTTCTCTTTACTTGCGGATGCTACTAAGTAGGTTGGGATGCTAGTAGGCATGGGATGCTGCTGGCTGTGAAACATTTAATAAAGTGGTTAGATCTTAAAATGAACACAGTTGACTTTGTTATTTAATAGACCCAACAAGAAGAGACCCACAAGTCGCTGGCTCAGGAAAGCAGTGAAGGTCCACATCCTGCTCCAAGGGATGCGGGGAGGCAGCTGTGGGTGGGCACAGGCCTGGAATTCCTCTCCAATGCAGGCTACATTGGTGCTTAGCCTGGGTCTGGCAAGTATTTAGTGATCCTGCGACTCATTGAATGCAGTTGATGGAGTGCAGACAGAACAAAGCTCTATTCAGATGCTCTCCACAACCCTGTTTTGGGCCATCACTCTGTCCCCAGGTGAAACCTTACAGGTCCCATAGGCATCTTGTCACTCAGGTGTCAATTTCCAGGTAGTGAAAGCCCAGTCTGAAGCTCAGTCTCTCTTCCCAGGCAAAGTTCTCAGCTTGCCCTGCTGTGGACTGCCTCACGTGGGGAGGCGGGTGGTGGGGAGGGCTGTGGGGGAAACCTCATTGTCCCCTCCTTCCACCCTCCTCTGGTCCTTCTGGGTGATGATGAAGGGGAGAAGAGCCAGAAAGATCTCAATATGCACTTATAATTTGGCCTTGGGGGTCCTCACTGGATAGAATTGTTCAAATGCTCATTCTCTTAGGTAGGGGTGACTTTTGTGGGCTCCTCGAGCTCCCCCTACTCACCGTCTCCCAGGTGCAGGTGATGTCTCCTTCAACTGATCGCTCACAACCTCCCTCCCCCAACCTATTCCCTGACTTTCTATAGAAGTCTCAACACAGACTCTTTATTGGGGTCACTCTGTCCTACTACAGGCCAGACCCTTTGTGTGTGGGCCTGGCACAGAATTCAGGCGCAGGAGACAATTACTACTGGATTCCTAGGGGTGAGGGGAAGCTGGCCTGCATCTGACTGGGGGGTAGGGGGGATAAGAGGGTGGGAGCTGTAGTGGCCAGTGTTGTGTGAACAACAACACACTGCCAGAGAACCAGGAGTTGGGGAGCAGTTAGCCAATGGCAGATCTACTGACGAAGAGTGAGATCCTGGCCTTTTTCATTGATAGACTCATCATACAGTATCGATCTCACCAGGTAGGACAGAGAGGAAGGGGAGGGTGAAACTGAAAGTATGCTTATATCATCTGGGGCTTTAGTGGGAATGAGCCTGCTGATCAGATATCTGCTCATTCAGTATTGTAATCAAACCAAACCCTGCCAATCTTATCAATAAGGCATTCCACTGATCAATTTCTGGAGTGCAGTGTAAAGTCCCAGAGGCATCTGCTAATGTCCACTGGGATAAGCCCTATGGGGTTGGTCCATCACATTCTTTTAGGTCATATATCTGGTTGGTTTGCTTTGATTTTTGTGCTGAGAAGTCAAACTGCATGTCAAGTAGCCTGTTTAGGTTTAGCAGACACACAGTGGGGAGGTGGAGTGGAGGGTCAGGGGATTGCGGTAGTAAGGGGTTCTGGTTCAGTCTTCTTGGCTTGGATGGAAGCATGAGGAGGGGCTGGGAGATGGGAGACGGGTTGGGAAGAGTTTGGCACAGGGCAGTCTGTTCCAGGCTGTTGGTGGCAGCTGTTGGAAAAAGGCAGAGTCGGGGGGTCCAGGCCTCATTGTGTGAGGACCCCCTCACCTGGACAGTGCCTGCTCAGCCTGGCGGGGGGGCCACCTGCCTGTCTGCTTTTTTTCCTGTACATTTCAGGAGTGGGTGGGGGGGGTGCCAACTGAGCCATGGATCTTAGCTCTTGACTCTTGGAGAGTGAACCTGGAGAGCAGTTGAGAGCGTCCTGAGGCTTCTCAGCCCCAGTTGGGGTTCTTCCCTTTCTCTGAAATTGAGGCTCAGTGACTAAACTGGGTTCAGACTCTAACGACATAAAGAAGAGAAAACAAAACACCAACATATCTAACTTTCTCTTTGAAGCTTGTATCAACAGAAAGCTTATCTAATAGGGAGAAAGTAGAAGCAGCTAAGTCTGAGCTGAGCTCCAAGGCCTCCAGGGCCAGGGGAGTCTGAACGCAGAAGTAGGCTCTCCCCAGTAGCCAGGCACCACAGCAGAAATTCAAAACTCCAGTTATCTGAAAAAAAAGTTCTCTTCACTCGTTTTCAAGTCTGAAGTGCCCTTTGACTAGCCAATGAGCTTGAGTCAAGTTCCCATTTCTCTGCCCCTAACCTGCTTTTCAGTCAAAAAAGCTTAATATATATAACCTGATTTTCTTTCTTAACTGAGGAGGCAGATTTGAATAGTTTTTTCTCTAGCCTCCTTGCTGTCCACCTCTAATAAACTTTTTCTGCTTCCAAAAGAAGTGTTTTGATTTTAACAACATCTGGGACACACAAATCCGATTTTTTTTAAAATAAATTTTTTATTTTCTAATTTTCATACAACATTGATGATATTTGTATAGTTTATTGTTCCCCTTAGGTATGGCCCTCCCCTCAATATTGCACCCCTATACCATCACCCCACTCCCTCTTTATCCCTTCCCCCTTCTGGTTACTCTAAGTCCTCACTCTTAGCAAGTCACCGGTTGATGCTAGCTTGGCCCACTGGTTTCTTTTATTCTGGAGCAATGTCCCTTTTACTGGGTGAGGAACTGTTAGGGGACTGAGGCCACCAGTACCGGTGTTGATGCATTAAAATAACTATTGTTAGCATTGGTGGGTGGAGACTTGGAGAAGGGAACTTAAGCCTTCTCTTGAGAAAAGAGGATTAAAGGATCAGGGAGGGGACAGAGAAAAAGGACAGGGAAAGAGACAGAGGAGAACAGAAGGGAAGAGAGAAGAGAACAGAACAGAGTGAAGAGAACAGAGAAGTAAGGTACGGGAAGGAGCAGCAGAGAGGTTGGAGGCCTCAGAGCTGCTGCTGCCATGCGGGGCAGCAGGGCAGGGAAGGAAGCCATACTGTGGGCTTCTATTCCCAGCCCGACCAGTGAGGAGCCCAGGGAAACATGTTGGAGAAACTTGTGACCTGTGTGAGCTGTCTTGGAAACATGGTACTTGGAAACTTAGTTTAATTTTGAAACTGTGAAGCTTGGAAGTCTTTTGGAGAACTGAGGAGAGTTTGCTATGTTGCCGTTTTCAATGAGAACTCTGAAGTGCTTGCTGTGATGATGTATCAAGGGAATTTTGCTGATTCCAGGGCACGTTGGAGTTGGAGCTGAAAGAATGCCGGAGCAGTGCCTTTTGGAGAAGAATTGATGACGCCATCCTGGTTTTTCTCATTGGATTTGAATCTCTTGCTTTTGGAGAAGGATTGTTGAAACCCTCTTGGCATCTTCTGGCTTGGAGTGAGTGGAGCTGTGTCTTTGAAGAAGGAGCGGCGGCACCATCTTACCTCCTTCATCTGACTTAAGGTGGGGTAGTTGCCATTTTGTGGCCACACATGGCTGATGCAGCCATGTGCACTTTGGACAAGAGACTGGACTGTGTGGTAAGATTACCAAAGGGGTTCCTTGTACCCCTCAGTGACTCTTGTCTGATTTGTCTTTTAATAAGTAAATCTGTTTTGCCTACCTCTTAAGGTTTGTGTGGTCCTGCTATTGCATGTGCGGACTGGGGAGAATCTGGTGTGTGACTGACTTTTAAAGGGCCAGCTGTTCCCCTTTGCAAGTTTGGTTATTTGTTTTGCCAGTTTTTGCCACCCGATATCAGAATTACACTCCTGGAGCACAGCAGACCATGCTGCTTAGATCTCCAGGAGTAACTGAGGTGGGCAGCCAGGCCAAGTATGCCAGGAACCTCTCACAGGCTAGGTATGTGGCAAGCTCCTTTATTGTGGTGCTTCCTATAATGGAAGAGATGGTCTCCTTTTCTTCAGACCTGTGTGTACCCTGGGTTCTGTGCCTTCTCATTCATGCTGGCTATCTCCTCTATTCTGATGTCTGTCTCATGGTGCTGCTTCTGAGCCTTATAGTTCTGATATCTAACATTGGAAACCCAACTCCTACCCACTGGCAGTAGAGAAGTTCCCTGGAGGGGACAGGTTGTTGGTCCCGCTCCCCTCCTCTCTTGTGGTTTACAGTTCTGTCATGGGGCTGCAGTCACATCTCTGTGACTTTCCTCCCCCACTGGGAAAGGAGGGAACTTCACTCATGTTGCACACATCTCTGGACCAGGGGTTTGGATGTCCAGCCCTGGAGTTGTTATAGGTGGAGCTCTGTGACAGGTAGTCTCACAGTCTTGTCTTTTGTGATTCCGATCATACTTTCTTTGGGTCTCAGAGGGGGAACCCACCCTCCATCTTGCACCCCAGCAGAAGTGCTTAGCCCTCATCCCTGGGCTGACATGGAGGCAGAGGCTGGCTCCTCCAGTTGGAGATCCCTAAACCCTGAGATCCTCAGGCCCTGGTGGTGCAGAACTCACCTGTCCCCACCCCCACCAACAGCCTAGTCCACAGCTCTACAAGGAGATGTTCAGCTTTCACCTCTGACCCAACTAGGACTAGGGTTGGTTGTAAGTCAACTTAGGCTATAAGGCAAGGCCTACTAATCCCCTTCCCCAGCCTGAGATCATGGCAGTGATGTCCGCCCCCACGAACCTAATTCCAGCTCCTTTCCAGGAACAGCCCCGACTCTACAAGGGCCCGACTTGACCTGGGACAGCTGAGCGAGTGCCATCTACCTGGACATCAGCATGGTCTGAGAGGTGCCTGAGAGGTGCCAGGGCTAGTCAGTCCTGGTGGCAGGGCTGGTAAGGCTGATCCCTGACTCCTCCCCCTTTGATGACTTCTCCCTTGTTCCTTTAAGAAACCTTCTTGCCCCAACATCTGGTGGTGCTCCAATTACACTGCCTGACTCCTACTTGCCCCAGGGTAGGTATGTGGCCACAGACTGGGTCTGATGGCTATGTCCTGGGAGGTTGTGGGTCCCTACTGTGTACTGCCCCTAGGATCCTGGAACAGGAAGAAAGTGGAAAAGTTTTCTCAGAATTCAAGGGTCCATAAAAAAAAATAATTAAAATTGAGGTAAAATGGACATATATTAGTTTCAGGTGTACAACATTAGGGTTCAATATCTGTGTATTTTGAGAAATTATCACAGTAAGTTCCTTCGCTTACAGTTAATTTTCCTGTGATAAGAACTTTCAAGGTCTACTCTTAATAACTTTGAGATGTGCCACAAACTGTTATTAACTACAGTCACCACCATGTACATTGGATACACATGCCTTATTTTATAGCTGGAAGTTTGTACCTTTTGATCCTCTTCACTCAGTTTTGTCTACCTCCACCTTTCTTCTGGCAACCACAAACTTATGTTTCCATGCGTTTAGGATTATATAGTTTAACAGGGTTCTCTTCATGTGGTTTAACTTCAGAATAAAGTTTCCTTGTGATGCGCATTTATTTCTGTAGGTTTAAAAATTCTCATATATATATAGTTTTTTGTTTTGTTATTTTCTTACATCTTTGGTCATCTTTGCATAGTTATTGTTCCCCCTTAGGTGTGGCTCTTCCACCCACATACCTCTACCCTGTTCCCCCTTGTCGCCCATCCTCCAGTCACTCCAACTCCTCTCTCCCTGCAAGTCATAGATTGATGATCAACCCACTGGTCTTTTCTATTTCTTGGAAACTTGTCCTTTTCTTGGATGAGGAACTACATTTTGGGCTATAGCAAACCAGACTGCTTGAATGCTCAGGAGCAGCTTGGAGGCAGGTAGCAAAGAAGAGCAAGTCAAGAAGCCCTTGTAAGGCAGGTATTTGGAGGGCTTCTCCAGACTCCTTGGTTTTGGAACATCCTGTGGTATAGAAGCTTTTCCCATTTTCTCCAGACCAGTATGGTCTCTGGTGGGTTCCATGCCTCCTCATTCACACTGATTGTCCCATCCATTCTGATGACTGTCATATCATGCTGCTTCTGAGTCTTATAGTTCTGGTGTTGGGAACCCAACTCCCAGCCACAGCCAGTAGAGAAGTTCTCTAGTGGGGACAATTCTCAGACTGCAACTCTCTTTTTTGTTGTTGTTTTCCTGGTGCCAAGCAGTGTAACCTGACTCCAGGGTACTAAGTGAGTTGAAACAAGATGGCCTTTGGGGAGAAGGGAGGCAAAGTGGGCCCCAACTGTGAGTTGCCTTGACTGGAGACTTGGCCTCTCAGTACTTAACAGCCCCCAACTTCTCTGAGCTCTCCGAACAGGGTTTGGGGTGTTGGGTCTTTCTGTGGACTCTCAAAGATCCTGCAAACCTTTGCTCTGCCTATGTGACTGGTCCATGGTGTTGTCTGAAAAACCTAGAAAAATAAAGGAAGTTGTGATGGCATGGAGGCAGGGATGGGATTCTGCTGGTGTGAAAAAGGCCTTGGAGCTCTGGGTAGGAGTGAGGTCACTACCTGCAGCTGTGCCAGCACTTGGTGGGAAGCTTATGTGCATGCACTTTAGTAATGGGATTAGTCTCTGAGAAAAATTCAACGTACCTTGGGAGTGGATCCTCTGTTTTAGTGCAGCTCAGAGCTACTGTGACTCCAACCTGTGCCTATCCTCACAGCTGACAATTCACAACCATGCTCATCATCACTTGTTGCAGGAAGGTTGCCCTGCTCCACTTTGTTCCATTCGCTCTCCCTTAGTTGACCTGAGGAACACAGGACAAGAAAGGACGATGACCAGAGCCACAGATTGACCACAAGGGAGCTGCCCTTCTAGGGGTGACACTATCCTGATCTGGAGAGAGATGGTGGTCTACTGATAAGGATATAACTTCTCTTTGGGGGCGGGGTGTTGGAGTGACTCCAACAGCCATCTCTCCTCTTGGCCTCCTGGGAGCAGTAGTTGAGGGTGGGGTATGTACAAGGATTGGGGACATCAACCTCTCTCTTTTTGTTAGTTAACATCTTTTATTGACCCACACACAATTATTTGTCTCCTGGCTTGTTGAAACAACAAGTGAGATGTTTACCACTTTATTCTTATCGCCTTATAATATTTCCTTACAGTCAGCCTGGCCATCTTTGTCTTAGGTTTTTTTCCCCCCTTAGGAGTGGTGTAAGACCTCTTCCTTAACACCACCTGCAGTTCTCGAGATGCAATAAAGAGTGCAATCCATTTGAATGTTGTTACCAAAGTGTGTCCTTCTTCCAGCTGCTTCCAGCAAAAATCAGTGCTTGCTGATCAGGAGGATTCCTTCCTTATACTGGATCTTGGTTTTTACATTTTCTGTTGTTTCCGAGGGTTCGACCATGAGAGTGATAGTCTTCCATGCAAGGGTTTCCAGGAAAATCTGCATCTTGGTTGCGTCTTTACCTTAGATCGAGGAAAAGGAAGAGTAGGGTTAGACCTGGGGGCACAGCAGCGTTAGACAGCTGGCAGGGCGGGGGCAGAACGCATGTGCCCTGCATCAGTCTTCTCGATTTAGAAAAGCAGACAGGGCAAGAGCTGGCTGGAGAGCATCCCGGTCACTGCCAAGATGGGTCAGCAGGGGGCAGCAGCAGCACTTTGGTGGGAAAACTTGTTGATGGAGGGAGGCAAAGAAATTTCACACTCAGGTGGTTCTCAGAAGGAGGTTGGGGAATGATACAATGGGAGCAGGTGGACCCAAAAGTTGGGGGTGATAAGAACATGTCCATCCTGCTCCACATCTTGGCTTTCCGATGGGAGTTTTCATGGTCTTGATGCTCCCTGAAGGACTCTGATCCCTAGGTTCATCATCTTTGTCTTTCTGATTCTAGGTGGGAGAGGTTGATTTTACCTTCACTTAGTAACTTCCGTATTTGATGACGAATATCCTCTTCTCATATATTCTGCGTTTTCCCTAATGTTAGGAAAGTCTCTTGGTTATTTTATTTTTTTCTCTCATCTGATAAGACCTTTCCTCTAGATTCATCCTTCCAAATAATTAGTAATATCACTATATTAATGAATTTTTTGTACAATTTACATCTGTAGTATCTTGTTTTGGGTGGAAATTAAGGAAAAAGTTGAATTTTGTCCGTGACTCATGTTTAGAACAGGTATTTAATGCATAAGAAAACGGGCTCTAGAGGCAGAGAGAGCACAAAAATGCAAAGTTCCTTATACTTTTTAGGAATCTTGGGTAAGGTTTTGGAGCAATAGGGGCAATAGGATTAGAGTAAGGCTGGTCTTTGCTATGGGCATTAAAGTAACAGATGCTATTTAGAAATTTAACGTATTATTCTGGTTGAGAAAGATATATAAAGACTTATAATATTTTGGAGGTATGCCACGGTCCAGCCACGGTGGGGAACAGTGCCTGAGGGAAGATGATCTCTGGGCAGGAGGGCACAGTGGTTTTTCTCTTGATCCGCTGGCCCCAAATTTATTTTTCACTCAGCTTTTGTACGGTTCATGTAACATAGTCCAGCAGTTACAACAGCCTTTCGCTTGACATCAGTTTTGCTGGGGGGCTAGCTTTCTGCAGGCATCTGCTTATCTAGGCTAGATGGTGACCACCAGACCCTCTATGGGATGGCTGTGTTATCTTTAACAAAATCTTTATTTTACAGGGTGTCCTGATACCTGTACTTACTCAGAGGTACAGGAATTTATAGTTTTTGTTCAGCGGCTAGCCTTCTTTTTCCATCCCCGACAGAGGTAGGTGCTAGAAAAACTGGAAGTGGCTAGAGATGGAGTTTGTGATGTTATGGATGATGCTTTAAGCCCTGTGTAAATGTGAGAAACTGCCTCTTGTTTGCTAAAGACACTGCTGTTGCTTATGGGATGTTTCTTTGGATGGTGGCAGGTTGTTCCTGAATTAGATGTTCGTGGAGCATGTAGCATTCACATATAAAACCTTTGTAAGCCTATTTCTCTTTGAGTCAGAGCCTGCTCCCCTGGGGCTGGAGAATCTGCAAGCCAGGGTCATCATATTCCAGGGAGCAGGGGCCTGGTGTTTGTGGCAGGTTGTTAGTGTGTTGACAGAAATAATCATCGCTGTGAAGTGAATAAAAGTGTAATAAGAGACAGGTTTAATTAAGAAGTTCTGGTGGTCTAGACCCGAGTACTAGATTTCTCCAGTGAATGATCTTCTGGGAGAAGTTTAGTATGGCTTTATGTAGGTAAGAATACAGAAAGACCACTCAATGCATTCTATACAAAGGAAAAGAAGACATTCAGTAAATTTCTAACATTTCTGTCTAACTTAAGGAGGTTGATTCCTTGGATAATGATAAAGAAATGCCATCCATAATTTCAAAGCAATCCAAGTCAACCAGAGCTCCCTGTGCATAGGAAGATATAAGGACAAAAGGCTATTTGGATCTCTGATCCAACCTGGAGATGAGAGGGTCAAAATGTAGTCAAGCTATTAACTTAGGTTTTTTCTTCCAACAACTGGAGAACATGGTCATGCTATGTACCTGGACCAGGTATGTGGATTTTTCCAGGTGTCTTCTTGATCCTCTCCACAGGGCCTCCTCACAGAAAACAAAAGTGTGTATTGTTTTGCTGACTCTAGCCTCTGAAGGGTTTCTGCAATAGGGTCAGAGTGAAGGAGATATTTCTACAGAAAGTAGATTTATAGCAGTGAAATGATGACAATGGTGTGATTGCAAGTTGAATGTAATGGCAGAGGAAGTAAAATCTCAAGTCTTTGTGGAAGGAGAAGTCATTGGGATTGCTGTGTGAAGGAGGCTTCACAGAGTAAGTGGGACTGGACCTGAACTTGGAAGGTGGAGGCAGTGGGTGGGCAAGTGTAGGGCATGGCTTGAAGGAGGCTGTGGGTGGGACTGCAGATCTGTCAGACCCAAGCACAGAGTCTCCCAGGGTGGGGTGAACTGGCTGTGGGAAGTCCACCAGCAAGAGTGGATGGGTTAGAACTGATGTGGTGAGAAGCAGTGACCAAGTATGGAGGGTGAAGTTACAGAAGGAAGAGACCACATTTAGCAATAGTAGAAATAGCATACCAAGCTGCATCAGGGGAAAAAGTCAAACTTGATAACTTGGGCACTCTCTGTACCCAACTACCTCCTACCTCCCTTTGGGATCTGAAGATCTGATGCAAGACCGAGTTTTCTGTATGGACATGTTCTTAACGGCCCCAAATTTTAGGTCCACCAGCTCCCACTGTATCATTCCCCAAGCTTTTTTTGAGAACCACGGAGCATGAGCTTTTTGCCTCCCTCCATCAGCCAGTTCTCTCCCTAAAAATGCTGCTGCTGCCCCCAGCTGGCCCATCTTGGAAGTGACCGGGATGCTCTAGCCACCTCCTCTTGCACTATTGAGCATTTGCTCAATCTCTTATTTGGTGATATAAGCAGGTGGCAGGAGTTCAAGCTAAGTGAACTCTCTTGACTGGAGAGCATCTGCATGGGACTTCTGGATGATGTCTGGTTTCTGGTGTAGAGGTACAGGGGAAAAAATCCCCCAACTCTCTGTGTTTTTCTCAGACTGGACAAGCAAACAAATTACCCTCAGATGGATTAGTAAGACAAAAAGAACAATTTTCATCATACACATATGGAGAGTTTAAATGGATGTAGATTCTACAGAAAATGAACTAGATCAAAGATTTGTTTTTCTTTTTTTGGGGGTGAGGAGGGCCTAGGTCTTGCTATTTTTGCCCGTGGAACCGCAGGCTCACGTTGCCCGGGGTACCACAGACTCAAGCAATCCCCAGCCTCTGGTTCCCAGAGGGGATTACAGGTGTGCGCCACCATGCCTAGCTTTTTTTTGGGACTAGGTCTTGCTGTGTTGCCTTGGGCAGGACTCGAACCGCGATCCCTAGCCCCAGTCGCTTCATAGGCTGAAGCTTACAGGCACGGACCACTGTGCCCAGCTTTAGATCAAAGATTTCTATCCTGAGCTAAGGAATAGGATAGAGGCCAGAGGATTCAAGGAGAAAGAGGGGGATTCACATGGAGGAGGACAGGGGGACTCATATGGGAAAACCAGATGCCCTAGATGTTTGCCCTGCCTTAAGATGGATTTCACCGATAAAAAGTTTATTTCTAGAAATGACCCTTAATCTGGGTAGTCATCATTCTTTAAGGAACTGATAACAACTTTTATTGAGACTCACAGGACCGCTACTGACTTTATTTCCACATGCTAAAGTGACACAAGTATTAGAAAAAGTCTCCTGTGGACATCTTGGTAAAAGTCTATCTGAATAGGGTCCGGGCATGGTGGTGCATGCCTGTAAGTGAAAGCCTAGAAAGCTGTGGCCGGGGCCAGGGATCGCAGTTCAAGTCCCGCCGGGGGCATGTAGTGAGACCTAGTTCCAAAAAATATAGCTGGGCTTGGTGGCGCGCGCCTGTAATCCCAGCTACCTGGGAAGCTGAGGCTGGGGATTGCTTGAGTCTGTGGTACCCTGGGCAATGTGAACCTGCGGTTCCACAGGCAAAAATAGTGAGACATAGTCTCAAAAAAAAAAGTTTATCTGAACAGTTTTGGAGAAGGGCAGCCTGCACTGGGTGGTCACAATGAAGGGGAGGGTAGCTCTAATGTCCTTCTGTCAGTAGTCTTGGGATGAGACACTTTGAACCACCTGGGATCATTTTGGTTATAAAAACATGGAATTACCATGTTTATTCTTATTTCATATGAATTATGAAACATCATGAGTATTATTTCATATAGGAAGAAGTTTGGATGTCAGGGGTCTCTGATTTGTTTAGTTCTCCATTTCATCATGCCAGTTTGCCCCAGTTGTTTGTGTCCCCATCAAGAAAGCCACTCATAAGGTCTCAGAAAGGTTTCTCCTCCCTACCAGCTGCCAGATTGTGTCCTGCCATTTCTAGGTACAAAGGAAGCTTTGGCGTATCGTTGGCATCTCCAGTCCTCCTTATAGAAGGAGTTGGAGGGGAACGGCTGTCATGACTACTGCAAACCCATTGAATGAAGGGATGTGGAAGTGGTTCAGAGGAAAGGAAGAAGACCAAGTAAGACCTTAGGGTTAGCAGGAGGAAATAGAGAGCTCTTGGGGTTAAGAATGGCCTCTGTTTGGGGGCGGGGGAATATCCAGAGCACAACTGTGCATTGTATGTTTGCTGTGAGGGATGGGCACCTGCACAGGTGCTGGGGGTTACCTAAAGCTTGAGATCAAAGCCGCCTTAGTCTCTTCTTGTTTTCCTGCCAGTTTCAACCACAGGGACTCACCTTGAACCCACAGGGTGGAGGCTGGCATTGTATCAACAGAACTTCTTCTTCTTCTGTGGGGGGGGGGGGAATCTCCCTGGAGGCCAGACACCCCTGAACATGGGTGGAGATTAAGAACAGAGACACATCTCTTTTTTTTCTTTTTCTTTAAATTTTACTTATTTTTATTCTTTAAATCACAATCTTGGTAAATGGTTTTTGGGATACCTCCCCCTCCCTCTTCTCTATGGTGCCCCCTCTATTCTCTCAAACCCTTCTCTTTGTTGTTTGCTAGTCTGTGCTGAGTCCATTAGTCTCTTTCTTTCCTGTGGCAGTGTCCTTTCGAGGGACTGTGTTCTTGGAATCAGGTGAACCTTGCTGGTAGGTTTTCAGCCTTAAGTTTGCATTGGGCAGCCAGTCTGTATTTGTGGTCTGTCCAATGTTGTCTCTGTTGTTTTGTTGCTTTACCTTTTGGTTCTGGCATCAGGTTTAGGGGATCTCACCCCCAGCCAGTAGACACATCTTTTTCTCTTTTATTTCCAGACCCCAACATTTTAGCTCTGTTGTTCTGGTGGAGAAGACACAGCTGTGTCCTTGGGCAGTTCCTAACTTTGTGAGGGGAGACAGGACTCAGTGCTCTGATTAGGCCTAGCCTGGAAGTCCTGGGGTTCACTGTGGGGAGGCTTTAGGGAGATGTGAATTTGGATAAGGATACTAGCAGGGGTGGGGATGGGGGTTGAAGAATTAGGGAGGGGTCAGGAGTGTTCAGCTGGGGGAAGTTCTGGTGGGAGGTTTCAAGGAAGGAATCCAAAAGGCCAAGGGAAAAGTTGTAGGCAGCTAAGTTCAACTGGTTTTGTGTCCCCACAGCCTTAGTAGGTCTGGTGAGTTTGAGTGGGGACCTTACCCTCACTCTGTACCCTAAACAGGGTAGGGAGGTACCCTTGGTGGGGCAGAGATTTGCATGCTGAGAGGCAACTCACCTAAAGTTTGTGATGGGGCTCTTTAAATCTGCTCGGGGACAAGGGAAAGCTTTCCTCTAGAATCCAACCTCCGTATGCCATACTTCTCGGCTCTAGAGAATGAAGGAGGCTTCAGGGCCTGCCTTTGCAATCTTGTGCATCCTCCTCCTTGGCTTGGTCAACTGACTATATAAGTGTTGTATGCATGCCTGAGTTAAGCTCAGGACTCCTGGGACTGGTTCCCCCTCCATCAGCAGTGTGGTCTTGTTTTCCTCCTGGCTGGCCTCCATCTTGTGTACAGCAGCAGTGCTGACCTGAGCTGTGAGGTGGACAGGTTCCAGTTGGAGCCACTGCTTAGCCTCCGTGTGACCTCAGATAGATTATATGGCTTCTTTGGAAACTTGGTTTCCTCACCCAGAGATGGGTGTTGAATTGTTGAGAGGGTTAAAACAGTGACTGGAACCTAGTAGAATGTTAACTCTCCTCTTGACTAGTGTCTTGTCCAGTTTTGGCCTTTTACCCCCACACACGTGACTTTTGGTAGATGCAGGATTAGCAGCAGCAGCAGCAGCAACAGCAACAGTGAAGATCCAAAACAAAATGGGTCACATCTCAATTCCTTTGGGGGATCTTATCTCTTGGACTATAGTGTTGGGACTCAGAGTAAAGTAGTCATGATTGCTGTCCTGAGAAATGAATGGGGTGAAGAGGGTTATGTAATTTGTGGAGGGTTACCGGGCTATGTGTAAGAATTATACTCCAGGAAGGAGGCCTATGTGGTGGGTTTTAGATAGTCAGTAGGTTGGTGGGGACCCTGCAGTAGGATCCTGGCTCTCAAGGTGGCTTCTTGGTGGGGCCTGTCTCAAGGTGGCTTCTTGGTGTGGCCAGGTGAGTTACGCTCACCTGGATGAGCATTTCTGAAAGGGGGAAGGAATTTTTTTTAAAATAAAAATTAATTAAAATTTTTTAGACATAGCTCATGTTTGTAGGCATGGTCCTCCTCCCTCCCCTCCTCCTGATTTCCCCCTCTGGTCACTCCAGTTCCTTTCTTTTCAGTTGTTGGTTGATGATTGGCCTGTTGGTCTCTTTGTGTTCTTTTCTGAAGCAGTATCCTCCTGGGTGAAGTCCCACATTCCTGGGGGACTGCAGACCAGGCTGATCAGATCTCCATGAATAACATTGGGGCAGGTGGCCCTTTGGAGCATGTCAGAAAACCTCCTGTCGGCCTGGTGTGTGGAGTGACTATCCTACTTTCTTCATTGTGGAATTTCCTATGGTGGGGAAACAGTCTCTTTTTCTCAGGATCCCTATGATCTCTGGTTTCAGTGTCTCCTTGTACTTATTGGTTGTCTCTTCCATTCATTCCAATGTTTGTCCCTTGGTACTGCTTCTTGACCTAGTAACCCTGATAACTGGCTTTACGAGACCACTTCCCAGCTGTTGGCCATGAGGGAGTTCCCTGGTGGGGACGTACTTCAGTAGATGGTTGGTCTGGTTCATCTCCTCTCTCTTTGTTTGCAATCTCATTGGGCCATTGCCATTTCTTTGTGACTTCACTCCTGCATTGAGATTGGGGAGCTCTTTGCTCACGTTCAAAGTGTCTCTGGATGGGGAGTTTTAGCCCCAGCACCAGCAAAGTTGTCAGTGTTACTTGGAGGTATGACTTCACTCTCGTCCTACACAGTCTTGTTTCTCAGGGTTCTGACCAAACTCTTTTGGGGCAGGTGATGGGTATGTTCAGGGCCTTTATTTCTCTGTCTCCTTCAGTATATCTGTATTGGGTTGTTGTTTTTCTCATTCAAGCTGAGGAATGGCTGAGGTGAGAATGAACCAGAGGGGGACCCTTCCCCAGCCCATGCCCTGGCAGTTTTCCACCTCCACCCCCTAAACTGTAAGAAGTGAGGGGCCGCGGATGGAGGTTGCCAGGTCTCCCCAGCATACCTAAGGGGGAAGGAATTTGCATTTTTCTGAGGTTTCCTAAAACATCATATTGGATTCACTTTTTTGATTGCTTGGGACTTGGGTAGAATGCTAGGAAGAATGTGAGGAAGCAGTTTCCAACCCTTCTTCATAAAACAGGAGACATAAAACAACAAATAGGAACAGGGACTCTGAATGCTAGTGCCTGAGTTCATAACTAAACCCTATCATTTGCTGCCTATGTAGTCCTGAGCAGATTATATAATCCCACTGTGCCTCAGTTTCCACATCTGTAAATTGGGGATGACAAGAATAGATCCTACCTCTTTGATGTGTGGGATAAATGAATTCATAGATGTAACAGTGAATTACACTATTTGAGACAAGGTACAGTGCTTGATACAAAGTAAATCCTATATATGTTAGCTATTTATAGCTTGCTGTTCCATCAGAGACTGACACACTATTACTCAACAAATCTAACACAGTCAAGTTTTCAGTTACTGGAGAGTGTGACTGTTTCCTGAAGATCTCCAGATAAGATACTTGGCTTGGGTTGAGGTGTCATATTTTATGATGATGTCTCTATCACCAATGTCATCCTCAGTTCATTAAGATGATCCTCTGTGGGAACCAAGATAGCCCAAAGAGTTGTGGTTTCTCATCTGCAGTTTCACACCAGGGTAGATCTCTAGAACTATGTTAATGGTGTTGAGAGGCTGAGGAATGCTCACCATGCCATCACACCATCCTGCTACTACCAATCCCACCACAAACCACACCATTTATTGAGGTGGCCAGGCACCATGCTAAACACTTGATATGTGCTTTCTTGTTTAATTCTCTGAAATAGAACTGTTCATTCACTGAAACCAGAGGTTCTGAGAAGTTATTTGGCAAGGTCACACAGTCAGCAGTATAATAACCAGTATTCAATCTGTGTTTGTTTGGCCCTCAAGGCTTGTGCTTTTCACCACGGGATTACAGCCCACAGCCTTCTCAATGATGTTGAGTTTCTTCAGCATAGGGATAGTGTTTCTCACGCTTTTTCATCACACACAGACCTTGCATCATGAACCTGGAATTTTGTAGATGTGATTTCAATAGGATAAAATCACTGGTGCACCTGAGCTTCCTTCCTGGGTGTGCCAGCTTTCCAGAACTTTCTAATTATGATGTCCTACTATGTTTAAGCCCTTGCATGAGAAGACTGGACTCTGAATTTCTACTTACATGGTGAATCTTGGTTGAATAGTAATGTTGCAAGCTCAGGGGATGAGGGTGTTGAAGAGAATGTCAGACATATTGATGTCTGATTGGTTGCTGTTATGCTCAAGAATTTGGGAGGCCTTCTAACCAAGTGCTGTTGATGTTCTGTGTGGCCAGTACTCAAATGGGGCAAATACCCCCATTCTTCACAGGACATATGTTTGCTACTTCTTCTGACATCAGAGACAAGGTTGAAGGTAACAGTGTCAGTAGAATATGGCCAAGGACATTTCTAGACAGTAGCACCAGAGGTCACAGCAAAGGAGAGCTGCACTGGATCTCATTTTCTGTCATCTTACAGAAGCAGGAGGAGCAAAAGGGGACACACACACACACACACACACACACACACACCATGTAATATAACAAATAACACAGGGAGAGGGCCATGCCCAGGGAACCAACAACCGTACAAAGAAGTTGTATGATACCGAAAGTAAATAAATAAAAAAAATTAATAAAAATACAACATAAGGAATGCCTGCTTTGTGCTACTGAATTTGGCAATGATTTTTTGAGTATGATGCTAAAAACCCAGGCAACAGAATAAAAAGATAAACACATGAAAGCAAAACTTTGCATAGATGCAAAGTGTTCTTAGAAGAACACAATCACGGGACTGAAGAGGCAACCATGAAATGAGAAAAAGCATTTGGAAATCATATATCTGATGAGGGGTTAATATCTAAAATATATAAAGGATTCCTACAGTTCAGCAAGAACAACAGTAACAAAACAACCCTAGAGAAGTTGGCAAAGGTCTTGAATAGTATTTCTCCAAATAAGATACACAAATCACCAATAAGTACATGAACAGACTTTTACATATGAATCACTGGGAAAGGAAAATTAAAACCATAATGAGAGAGACCCACTTCACAACCATTAGGATGGCTAGTATATATTTGAAAACAAACAGAGAAAAGTCAAATTTTGATAAAGATGTAGAGAAATTCGAATCCTGTGCAATGTTGGTGGGAATGTAAAATGTTTACTACTTCTCTGGAAATCAGTATGGCAAATACTGAAATAACAGATTCAACATAAACCATATGATTCAGCAATTACATTTCTAGATATATATAGAAAATAATTGAAAACAGAATCTCAGATTTTTGTACACACATGTTCACAGCAGCATTATTCATAAAAGTCAAAGGGTGGGAACAGCCCAAGTGTCCTTCAACAAAGAAATGGACAAACATAATGGGAGTTTACACTAAGAATGGAATATTATTCAACCTTTAAGAGTGAGGTTGTTCTGACACTACAACATACATGGAGAACACTATACTCAATTAAGTGTAAGTCACAAAAAGATAAACAGTATATGATTCTACTTATATAATGTGTTAGAGGAGTCAAACTCAAGAAAGTAGGATGGTGGTTGCCAGGGACTGGTGGAGGGCAGGGAGAATGATAAATTTGTGTTTAAAACATCCAGAATTTTAGTTTTACAAGATGGTTGGTGATGATGGTTGCAAAACAATGCAAATACACTGAATACTGCTAAATTGTATACACAGAGATGGTAAACTTTATGTCTATATGTATTTTACCACAATAAAAAAACATATAAGCTATTACAAATGATGAATGAATCACAAACATTGAATTGAATCTTCTTTAGATTCTCTGCCTTCCTATTCCCACATGTTGAAAGAGACATCTTGAATTTGGTGTTTAATTATTCTCTTTGTGTAATTAGTATTATTTTGTTTGTTTTAAAATGTCATCTTTCTGAAACTCATATTATTAAATTTTAAATAATTTATATATATATTTCACATCTTTGTAATTCCTGGGGCTCTCCCCTCCCTGATCATTACCACCTTCACTGTCCCCCTCTCTCCAAGTTGTGTACTTCGGTTTGGGTTTTAGTTTGTTATAACTTTTCCTCCTGTCCTTTTGTTTGTTTTTCCTATGTCCCATATATTAGTGAAACCATTTGGATTCTGTCTTTTTCTTTCTGACTTGTTTCTGCTAATATGATTTCTTCCAGGTACATCCATGTTATCATAAATTCATCAAATTTGTCATTTTTAATTGATGAGTAATATTCCATTGTGTATATATACCACATCTTTTTCATCCATTCATCTGTTTGGGGACATTTGGGCTGTTCTATGTCCTTGCAATTATAAATAGTGCTGCCATAAACATCTGAGTACAGGTGTCCCTTTGTACAAGCATTGAGGTCTCCTTTGGGTAGATTTCCCAGAAGAACAATTGCTGGGTCAAGTGGTAGTTCCATTGAAACTCAACTTATCTTTGTTTAGCACTGTCTTTGTGAGATTCACCCATGCTGACATGTATAGTTCATTTTCACTATTGTGTAACACTATTTATTGTCTTTCAGTTTATAAATGTGTCTATTCTCTTGGAATTTTTGTATTTACTAATATCTCATGGCAGATAGACTACTTTCTTTTTTTCCCGGGGTACTTTCTTTGTTGCCCGGGGTACCACAGACTCAAGCAATCCCCAGCCTCAGCTTCCCACATAGCTGGGATTACAGGCACGCGCCACCACGCCCAGCTATTTTTTGGGAATAGGTCTCGCTGTGTTGCTCCAAGTGGGACTTGGACCATGATCCCTAGCCCCAGTCGCTTCATTGGCTGAAGCTTACTGGCACGAGCCACCGCTCCTGGCTTTCTTTTACTCAGATTCTGTCAAATATTTTTCTTAATCAGAATGACATACTGGAGATTTGCATATCTATCATTTCTCACTGGTGAACTACTTATTCTTACACCTTAAACATTTCTCTTGAAAGATATAAAAAGAATTTAAATAGGGACAGAGAATATAAAATTATCACTTTATACAGATGATATGATAGTATATATGGAAATTCCTAAAAGCTCCACAGAAAAACTAATTGAAACAATAAACCAGTTTAGTTAATAAAGTACCAGGTCACAAAATCAATATACACAAATTTGTAACTTTCCTATTTGCAAACAATCTCAAGAAGAAATTTTTAAAAATCCCATTTGCAATTATACCCCTAATATTAAATACTTGGGAATAAATGTAACAAGGGAGGTGAAAGACTTATGCAGGGAAAGGTAAAAATGGTGTTAAAAGAAATAGAAGAAGACACAAAGAAATGGAAAGACATTCCTTATTCACGAACCAAAAGAATCAACATTAGAAAAATGGCCATTCAATGGTCTCACTTATATGTGGAATATAGGAAAAACAAACAAAAGAACAAGAAAAAGTTAATAATAACAAACTGACAGCAGAACTAAAGCATAAGCAAGGGAGGGGAAGGGAGGGTGAAATTTGGAAAGGGATGAGCACAAGAGATTAAGCTCATGGTCCATAGTAACATGGTGGTGGGAGAACCTCATGGTATGCAATGATGTAATAAGTGTATGTGTGTTAAATTTCTTTTTTTTAAAAAGAAATTTAAAAAAATTGAAAAAATGGCCATTCTACCAAAAGCAATTTACAGATTTAATGCAATTCCAATGGCATTCTTCAAGGAAATAGAATAAATATTGTTGAAATTAGTACAGAACCACACATCCACCCACCCACCCACCCACACCCACCCACCC
Organism: Uropsilus gracilis; assembly: GCA_004024945.1. Taxonomy (NCBI): domain Eukaryota; kingdom Metazoa; phylum Chordata; class Mammalia; order Eulipotyphla; family Talpidae; genus Uropsilus; species Uropsilus gracilis. Next base: position 23,373 of record PVHY01020951.1, read on the forward strand.
ACCCACACACACACACCCAAAATAGTAAAAACTCTCCTGACTAAAAAGGGAGAAGAATAACATTCCATGATTTCAAACAAATACAAAGCCATTAGGATAAAATTAGCACAGTGCTGGAACAAAAACAGATACACAAATCAATGGAACAGAATTGAAAGCCCAGAAATAAAACCATACATATATGGTCAACTAATCTATGACAAAGGAGCAAAGAATATACACTGGAACAAGGGAAGCCTCTTCAATAAATGGTGCTGGGAAAGAATGAAACTAGAATACTATTTCACACTGTATACAAAAACCAATTCAAAATGTGTAAAAGACTTGAATGTAAGACCTGACACCATAAAATATACAGAAGAAAACATAATCAAAGCATTCCATGAAATACATCTCTGAAATTTCTTTGAGGATTCATCTCCAGAAACAAAGAAAATGAAGGAAAAGCTGAGTCTACTTTAAACTAAAAACCCTCTCTATAGCAAAAGAAACAATAACCAAAACAAGGAGACACCCTATTGAGTGGGAGAAAATATTTGCATGCCATATAACTGGTAAGGGACAGATATAAGATACTATGAAGAGCTTATATAACTCAATAAAAACAAAGTAAAAAATCCAGTCAAAAAATGGGCAAAAAAAGAGAAAAGATATTTCTCCAAAAAAGAAATACAAATGGCCAACAGGCATATGAAAATAGTGTTCACATCACTAATTATTAGGGAAATGAAAATCAAAACCACAATGAGATACTACTTCACTCCAGTGAGAATGGCCTTTATTGAAAAAACTGGAAGCAGCAAATGTTGGAGAGGATGTGGAGATAAAGGAATACATTTTAGACTGCTGGTGGGAATACAAACTGGTCCAGCCATTATGAAAAGCTGTGTGGAGGGGTCTCAGAACACTAAAAATGGATCTACCATATGACCTAGCGAGTCTGCTCTTAATCAATCTAAAGGGCAAAAAAACACCAATTCAAAAGAAAACCTACACTCCAATGTTTATTGTAGCGCTATTTATAATAAAAAAGATATAGAAAGAAATAGATAGCTGGGCATAGTGGTGTGCACCTCTAATCCAAGCGATGGGAGGCAAGAGACCAGGGATCGCTTAAATTCGTGGGTTTGAGACTATTCCAGGCATCATAGTGAGGCCTGGTCTTGAAAAAGCAGACAGGTGTGGTGGTAGGCGCCTGTAATCCCAGCTACCTGGGAGGCTGAGGCTGGGGATCGCTTGAGTCTGCAGGATCTGGACTATTCCGGGCAACATAGTGAGACCTAGTCTCAAAAAAAAAAAAAAAAAAAAAAAAAAAAAAAAAAAAAAAAAAAAAAAAAAAAAAAAAAAAAAAAAAAAAAAAAAAAAAAAAAAAAAAAAAAAAAAAAAAAAAAAAAAAAAAAAAA
>PVHY01020952.1:0-24707 GCA_004024945.1 Uropsilus gracilis
TGTTTTGACAGCTAGCTGGGGTGTAGCTGTTGGAACAGTGCTGTGAATTTCTGCACTGGAAGTTTAGTGTGGCCGCATGGGTGAATTTAGGAGTAGACTAGCAAGAGTGCAGGTATGTGTCTCCTATTTTAAGAATCTGTTTCAGCCGCTTTTCCAGAGTGGCTGTATCATTTTCCATTCCCACCAGCAGAGCCTGAAAGTCTTCAGTTGTTCATCTAAACAAACACTTGTTAAATTGGTCTTTTCAGTTTTAGTCCTTTATCTTGTGGTTTTTATTCTTATTTCCTTGCTAACTCATGAGGTGGCGCATCTCTTCATATTCCTGTTGGTCATTCATTTATTTCCTTTCAGGAAATGTCTGTTCAAATCTTTTGTCCTATTTAAAAAAAAGGGGGGGGGCTGTCCCATTATTCAGCTGTTAGACATCTCTATGAATGCTACATGCCATCCTTTTGACAAGCTTTATTTTATGAGCACTCTCACTTCCTTCCGGAAATGTTTTAAGGACTTGCTTACAAAGGAACTGTGAAGGAGTAGATGAAAGTCTGTTCACAACCTTGCTAAGCTGGGCTTTGCTGCCCTGATTCAAGGTAGTAGCAGGGTTTCTTAGGCTTCGTTTAGCCAAGACTCTCTAAACTCTTTGATTCTGTTAGCTATTTCTACCAGGAATGTTTCGGTTTTACATTTTATTGTTTTGGGTTATCTCAAGCATGACATAGTTATGCTTCAATAGATGGTACTTATGTACAAGCTATCATCACATATGGAAGTTAGAAGGCAAACAGGGCCGCACCAGAGGAGAGTATCTCTAATACCTCCTTGCAAAATGAGAAACAAGGAGCTTAAGTGTCTTTGCCTCTGAGTTTATAATAGTAAAATGAATGATTTAGGCCAAATAAGTTTTCATTGTTCTCTACCTTCATACTTCACTCATGTTAACATGTCCATCTGAACTCTTCACGCAGACCTATGTATGTTCCAGGTACAATAGCTCAGAATATCATAGTAGGAAAAATGTCTGTAGCCCCCCATGTTTTGAATACTCGGGAAACTAACCTCGAAGGCTAGCTGCTAGACCAGCACTGATTCTTAGGAGTTTCTTAAACTGTTTATTGTTTCCTAGGAATGACTACACGGCAGGCGTAGGACACAAAGTACAAAGCCTCAAATTCCCGAGTGCGCGCCCTCTTGTGTGTGCTGTAACCCCCAACAAGAAAAGAACGGTCCCCCTACGTGGGGGGGGGGGGGGGGGAGGAGCAGGAAGTGCCGCAGCCTGTGGAGCAGCCTGGCTGTCACCAGCACACGGCTCAGGTGCGTGCAGGGAGAGCGCGGCTCTGGCCGTGGGCGCAGACAGTGCCTGCCGCTTTATCAGGCATCAGAGCACACGGGGACGGGCCCTGTGGGCAACGACCAGAGGATGTCAGCAGAGGAGACGCACATTCGGGAGGCGCCGGCGAGAGACCCAGCGTCACAAGAAGGGCTCGATATTGATTTCCAGGGAGGAGCAGGGCATGGTCAGCTCAAATTTGGTGATAACATCAGGATGAAGGACCCCGAGCTTCCCGATGCTTTGACCCTTGGCGAAGATCTCAGCACATCGCCCGGGAAAGAAAGCGGGGCCTGGAAAACAGTGAGAGAAAAATCAATACCTCTGGCAAAAAGGTCAATAGGCATTTAACACTAAAAGCTTGCCAGTCGACTTTAAAAATAACTGTTCTCCTCCGGCTAGGAAGGGAGAGTGCTTCCTTACACTTTGTAGCCGTAGGAAGTAGTCTTTGCTACTACACCCGAAACTTTGGAGGGTAAAGGTCGGGGCCAATCCGATAACAAGAGCTGAGCGCTTCCCGTGCCAGGGCCAGGCAGGAGGAGCAAGCAGCACCGGCAGGGGGAGGCGGAGACAGCTCTGCCCGGACAGACCTACGGCCTCCTCGAAAGGGGGAAAATGCAATGTAAAACTGATGAGCTGAAAGCGGAGACCCACTTCTAAAACTGGTTACTTTCCAAAGTAACACTTGCTGGGTGGAAAGCCTACACTGAATGCAGCTTCTCTTCCAAACAGCGCCCTCCTCCTCCTTACAACACAGATACACGCAGGCTGCCGTCAGAGACAGGCTGAGCCTGTTACTCCAATTCTACCCAGTCCCTGCAGGGAAAAAAAGGCTTTCTAAGCAGTTTCCAGCAGCTACGCAAGCTGCAGCGAAGGCAGCCTCCGGCACGTCCGGCTGGTGCTGACGGGCTTCAGGCAGGCTGACACAGTGTCCTCACCTGCGTGCCGAGGTGAGGACCTGGCCTGGCAAGAACCCTTCTTGAGGTTTGAATAGCTAAGAACAAACCAGCAGACATACAGGCCCGCACCAGATCGCAGTGCTGCAGAGCCCAGCGATGCCTGCACTCTGTGCGGTGAAGAAACGCTGACTCACTTCTCTCACCACCAGCTTGAAAAGGGACCAGGCCCTCGCTCCTGACTGATTCAACAGAGCCGTTTACTGGCATGAACTATAAATACCCAGCTGAGCTGGGCCACAAGCCTACAGCCTGCCAGTCCAGAGTGCATTATTCATGAGAGAGCAAATAGCTGAGTCTCTGCTAATGGCTCCAAGGTCAGCACAATGAGGAAATGCGGGAGCAGAGGGGGCGGGCAGGGCGCACACACTGTCAAGGTGGTACCAGCTATACCACAAAGGGGGGACCTCTCGCACAGTTCCCAGTCTGCAGGGGAGGGTATTTGCTCAGATTCATAAAACACCTTTCTCATCATTTTTAAATAAATCCTAACTGGAAAGATAAGGTGGCAGGTCTCACACAGCACGCCCCCAGGGAACAGCTGTGCTCCCGGTCTAGTAAAACAATGTGAACAACTGCATTTGGAGTTGCTAAAGTGTCTGTGAATCAACACTTTGGGGGGGAGGGGATCAAATAAAAGGATTCGGAAATCACACTGTCACACTGGATTGACCGTGTGAAGCCCTCCGTGAGATACAATTATTGCTAAGTCTGATAAAGATTATTCTAATTCTATCAAAAAGAAACCGAACTTAGAAGAAACTAGGTCCCTGTCCCTAGTTTAATCCCCCAGTAGATTAATCTTCAGATGGGAAGTTTATGAAAAGTGATGTTGGAGAGAAGAAACAAGAGTCATAGTTGGAAAACCAACCGAGACTCCATCACCCCTTCAGAGCAAACTCTCTATCAACAACTACATGGTCTGAAAAAAGGCACCGGCCTCTTTCTAAAGGTTATTCAGAAAGGAAGTTTTCCGGACCTTCCTTTATAACCTTGCTATGTTTAAGAATTCTCACTGCACCAAAATCCTTCCTTTTATCTATCTTCAAATTCCAATTTGATTGGATTCATTTCTACTGAAGCATAAAACCAGACTATTTTAGAATCCAAGCCAGATGTGCTAGCTCTGACAATGTTGGCAAAATAAAGGCTAAGCAATAGGAATATAGAATTTTTACTTCAAAAATCCACCTCTGAACCAACACTTGGAAGCAAATCCCGGTGACACTCTTCCTCAGCAAGTTAGCGAGCACGGCTACGCAAGCTGCACCTCTCCGGAAGTCTGAACCAAACTTTGCTCATTATACAGTTAGGGAGTTAGTCAAACAAAAATATATCACTAACTACAACTTGCCCTCTTTCCTAATAAAAAGCAGCGAAAACTGCAATGCATATGACCACCGCACTGAAACAGAACCAAGTACGAGGACATTCTAAGTGATAAAAATGGCCGACTCTCGTGCCTGCAGGACCACGACTTCCCGCACTGCTGCTGAGCCGGAAAACCTTCCCTGCGGAGGGGCTTCCTGAATGGGGTGGGAGCCAAAGGGTCCAGATCGTCGATGCTAATCTTCCCTACTCACCCACAGGGGATAAGTCACCCCAATAAAAGGGTTTCTGTATAAACCCAAGTTGCTGACAACTACATAGTTTAGCATAGAGTGACAATTTTAAGTTTTCTGGCCATTTTCTTCGTTTCTAACAAAGTCAGATTGATATAAACACTTGCTACGTCTTCCTAATTGATTTACCTCTGTTCAGGTAAAGCAATTTCTAGTCTTGACCTGCACAAACTGAGGGGCACACACACTGGCAAGGGTACCCAAAAGTTTGTAGGTCACCCCTTGTGATACACACAGTCACTGAGGTGAGAAACTGTGCACCTGAAACCTATACATTGTTGTAAACTAATGCTACCTCAAGGGGGGAAAAAAAACTCCTAGACAGAACAGGGAAAAAAGTGCCACTTGACTGATGTTGCATGTGAACTGAAAATGCTGACAGAAAATTTAAAATGACTAAAACACAAGTGTTTCTTGGTGCTTTTTAAAAAATCTCTGGTTCAAAACAGACTTTGCAGGCAAAAGTGAACTGCTTCAAAGAAAGGGCAGAGGAAAAGGAATAATCGCCTCACCAACAGGACAAAGAGAACACACCCGGAAGGCAGCAATTAGGTGCGGTTCAAAGAGGAGAGCAGCTCCAGGGCAGCAGGAGGGGTGCCGCTCCAGGTCTGAGGCGGCTGAAACCTGGCTCTCCAGAAGGGACAGAAGTCCTAGCTGAATGGAACCTAATCACCAGCCTGGCCTTGTCAAAAATCAGGCCTGGAGGTCGCCCAAGCCTACTTTTATCAACAAACAAAACCATCTCTGGAGGAACAGCAGCTTGCTAGTGTAGAAACATGAAACTGGCAGTTCAAGGAAAAACACACTGCCTAGTGATGGGTGTTCGGAAATTCCCATCTGTGAAGCACGCTCATTGCGGATGTCAGCTGAACAGATCCTGACTTACAAGGTGCATCAATACAATCTTCCAGCTGCGCCCTCCAAATGTCCCCAGCAGAAAGCTGCTTAGCCTGTTCTCCCACCTCGTTCCTGACCGGCAAAACTCTTAGCAAGGCTGGTATCGGCCACAGTAAAACAGTTCCCAACATAAAGAAGATTTCGGGAAAAACAGTGTTCTCCGCTGAACTACACATGGAAACCCAGACAAAAGGAACACCAGTTAAGCACAAATAAGAATTTAATTTCCAAGACTTAGTGGGGTGTAAGTAAGTCCCGTAATTAAAGCTTTTGTAGCATCTCCTCCGGGTCTATAATTGTCTCTCTCTGCTCCAAAGGCAGCACCACTTTGAGGCCCTTGGGGGTAATTCTTGGGCCGGTAATCCAGTCCAGTGCCCAGTCTTTAGCACATTTTCTGGCTAATTGACCTTCAAAGGGTTTGTGAGCTCCCTCTGTTGCTCGTTGCCAAACACCTTTCACAGTTTCTTTTTGCCAGGTCTTTCTTTCAGAGTAATATTATAGGCCCCGAGTTTGGGTAAGTTTTAACACATGGAGTCATTCCCATAATTTCATGAAGCATCGGAAGTAGAAGCTTAAGGCGGTAACTGAGCAGACCCCTAATCTGAACGCCTGATGGTATTATCAAGCATAAGGCTATTAATTCCTTAATCCTAAACCCCCTGCTACTGGCCATATTCAACGAACTCATTTAGCACCTTAGCCTCTCTCAAAATCATCTACTCTCACCACTTTCCCTCGCTTGACATCTACTATGTGCTTGAAACTATGTGCTATGTGCTACAGTTGCCTGCAACCTGGTACCAGACCATTCATAACCTGTATAACAAAAAGACAAGAACAAAATTAACGCAGAGGTGGGAATACCAGAAAAGCACGTTCATGTAACACACATCACAGCAAATAATAAAAACTACACCATGAGCTCAAATGCAAATAACCATGTCTTAAGTCTCCACATTCAGGGACAAATGCAAAATACAGAAATTATGCAGACCAAGACCCTGGATCAACCTAGTGCATTTGAAATCTGACTGTGTACTATAGGGTGGGGAGAGGAATCATGTAAAAGGCCGAATCAGACACCTACTGAAATCCTACCCTTTCCTCCACTCAAAATAATACATCCCATCAGCCCATCCAGGGAAATCACACACCCAGCTGTGTAGAATGAAGCTGACTGAGAAACGACAGGCTGGGAACCATCAGGTTTAGGCCTTCCATCCGACTGCTCACTGATTTTCTGAGAATGTAGGAGCCACAATTAGCTGCTTTCAACACCCCAACCTCATTTTCCTTCTTTAACAATTCAACTCAGAGGAGAGGACATACACCTACGGAGCCTGTTTCTGAACATGGAACACACTTACATGTGTGAGTGGGATCGGAACTGGGAGGCAGAGCTCTCCCAGCTGCAGAAGCGGCATTCCTTCAGCACCATCAGTGGAATGACCCAATTCAGGGAAACAATTAGCTTAGAAAAACACCAACGAGGCTTAACACAACGATAGAAAAAAAAAATCACCATAAGTACTACTGAGATCTGAACACATTTCCCCCCAGATCTCAGTACATTCTACCTTGGGAGAAAATATCTCTGCAAAGATCATTTCATTTGTAAGTGGAGACTGAATAATTTCAACTGGTAATATAAAACACCCCATGCCTCCCTCCCCCCAGATGTACACAATTCTTCACCTTACATCTGAAGTGTAATATTTATGGTACCAAAGTCTTTAAAGACAGGGGACCTAATCCCTTGAGTTTAATGGCTATCTTTCATCCCTTTCTGAAGATCAAAAGAAAGAAAAAACCCTTACACAACTTTACAGTGCTAATCCCAACACACCTGCAGACATCATTAACTCTTAAAGTGAAGGCAACAGGACATGAGAGAAGGACCTACTCACCCACCATCCAGGACTCAGGAGGGAGACTGCGCTTGGCGCGTTAGTCTGTCAAGACAGGGCTTGGCAAGTCCGTAACACAAATAAAGACTGGGGCCAGCAGGACTTTATTCTCAAAAAATAATCTTCTTTAAAATGTTTATTTGTATAAGACAAAAGCAAGACTGTCTAGCCTTCTGATGAATGGAGAAATAAATAGCTGCAGTAAAGAATCTTTTAAAACAAATTACCACAATCACATTCGGGCTAAATATTTAGTATCGTAACTCCAAAGTTCTCCAGTTTCACTTTTATAGAGAAACGTGTAATTTGTTTTCCTGGCTATCACTTTTTAACATTTTTTAAAGATCTATTCTGGTCTAAACTATGTGTCTCATACACTCAAATGTCAACACCTGAAGAAAGTCAGGAATATCAGAAGAATTAAATGTAATCCATCGAATTGCAATCTTTATTTTTAAACTATAATTGCAATCTTTAAATCAGTCTGAAATTTACTGTATAAAATGAAAGAATTTTTAGCCCTAAGTTAAAAAGAGCCCATATTGTCTGCCTACTGCTTTACTTTAAATTTTTATTCTAAAATAATACAAGTATTCTATATTTGCCTAACATATTTCATTTGCCCGCTAATTCTCACATTTCTTAAATATTCAAAGGTAGATCAAAAAAAAAAAAAAAAAAAGTGTTCATCCTGCCTTCCTGAAACTAGAACGTGCTTTCCTGGTCTATCGTCTGACTGAAAACCTTTTTAAAAATACCACCTCTCAAACCAAATAGGAGCAACTTAGTACTTCCTCTACAGTGTCAGTCAAACAGTAATAAAATAGACTCGGAGTTCTACTAGACTCTGAGTGGGAGTGAAGAATGGATATGTGAAAACAGGAGGTGGTAGCTACAGTTTCACAGCTTATTCAACTGAAACCTCTGCTCACCACGGAGTAAACTAACTCCAAACACACACAGTCATGACAGGTGTCCCTGAGTTTAGATTCCAGTTGACAAGGAGGGCATGCAGAGAGAAAATTAAAGAATAATACTCATCTCCTCCCATCTCCCATAAAAGCAGGGGCTTGGTAGGAGTACAGCCCTGCGAAGCCCCCCAGGACAAGTAAGTTACAGATGCAGATGGGGAGAGGTGAGCACAAGGAGATTAGGGTCGTGCCTGAGGCAAGCAATCTTAGAGCCAGCAAGCAAGTGGTGAAGATGATCGCTGAGCTGTCATGCACCTCCTAGTGTGTGGCCAGAGGCACAGAGGGTCTGGGTCTGCAGAAGAATGTTTTCAAATTTCTGGGTAAGCTACCCATTTCATGTTTGCAAACTTCTGCAGGTTTAAAATTAAACAAATAAACAAAGCAAGAGTAGGGAAGAAAAAAAGACAACCTCTCACCTTCAGGCATGCTTCTGCAATATTATTACACACAGAAACACTAGAGCCTTCTAGGGAAAACAGAACTACGTATTTAAAAATCCCCTCTAACACAGGTTTCATTCTTATATCTGGAAGGATAAATACCAGATTCTTCAAACAAGGCTTGAATTTAGCTGAGGAGAGAAATAAGCACCGTAGTGAACCACCTAAAAAAAAGCAAAGCGGAAAAGCTGGTCTATTAGAACCTATAGCAGTGATTGCTACTTCAACATACAAACATCTGAAGAACCTTAAAACTGGATGTGATCTTGGAGGCAATTTTGTCCATCCCTTATTTCACCTACGAGAAAATGGGTAGCAAAAGGCTAAGAAAATCATAGTCAGCTACCAGGAGATTTGAGATCAAGACCCTGGTTTTGCTGAACCCCAGTCTGTAGCTCCAAGCCAACGCTGACTTTCTGAAGAACAGACTTAAGTTTTACTCTGAGGAGCATTCCACAAACTCTCAGTTACTCTGTGTATAGACAGGCCAAATGTAATCCTTCCCACTTTACAGAAGAAGAAACTGGTACAAAGAGATGAAGTCCTAAATCACGTGAGCCCCAATGACAGGATGTGGAGCAACATTCGGTGCTTTTGCGGTCATGCAGGCAAAGGAACACAACATGTGTTCTCTCCTATTGTGGTGACTCGTGTCTCTCATCATCTCAGGATCTGCTTTTGAAAATTTAGTTATGTTGACATGTCTAAAGACATTTATCACACTCCACTACATTTACAGGCCTAGACTGCCAAACTGCTTTGTTAAATATTTTGTTAGTTATTTCTAATTCATCACTATTATAAATAGGGCTTCTAGAAACCTATACATTTCCTATCACATCTTTGTTTTTCCTTTTCTAAAAGTAGTACAACACAAGTCAAAAAATATGACCAATGTGTAATACTTGCTTTATCTCTCTCAAAGAACGTATCTGTGGACTTCTAGCAGAGTGTAACATGCTTAACCAACAACAAATTTAAAATTGTTAATCCCATCAGTATAACACAAGCTTTTATTCTCCAGCGTACCACCAACCATTGCATTCCCCACCTGACCCCCCAAGTTCAATCGTGGACGATAAATTTCAAGGTTCCATTAGGAATTATTAGGAAAATAATTTTAAGAAGAAACCTTTGCTCACAGAACGCAATTCACAAACTAGAGCCGCTAAGGAGTAAGGCAATAACCAGATACCTCTCTCATCTAGAAGGTGAGATCTAAAGTATAGTGGCAGAGATGACTAGATCGAATATTTAACAGCTACTGATGAATACTGGACACATCAAAACAGAGCCCACAGTACAGGGATCAGGAAGTTCTGAACCACTTAGGTCAAGGCATTTGATCTACTATTTTTCGCAAGACAGAAGAAATAAGTATCTCAACCATAGCCACGCGGCTCACTGTTTAAAGCCCAGCAAGAGAACAGTTATGGCTCAGGTCGAACTGCTGTGCCAGGCACAGGTATACGCCCAAACACACTTTGCATGGAAAGCAGGCCTGGGGTGCTCAGGCTCCGACTCAGCTTTCCGCAGGCAGACCGGTCTCCCGGCTGCACTGAGCCTGCCCCTATCCGCAGGCAGACAGGTCTCCCCGCTGCACTGAATCTGCCCCTATCCTTTTGTTTATACCAGAAATTTTCATCCTTGTACAACTGGAAAAATCGCTGAAATGCAAAGCTCCTCTTAACTTCACACTGATGCATGTCAACTGAAACCGAAGTCAGAGCCTTCCTGGGGGGCAAGGAGTGATCCAGGCAGAGAAGGGGAAAACAGAGCGTCCTGGCTCCAGAGACAGAGGAGCAAAAGGAGAAACAACTGGTCTTAGTTATTCATGACGTAAGGCTAGGGGTTCTGAAGGCAAGCTACCACTCCTGAAGGTGGCCTAGCTGGGCCAGGATTACCTTCAGCAGGAGCTGATCTTCCAGATGCGGGAGCTGAGCCGGTGGTGATCAGAGGCCTCTCCAGGATGTGGAGAGGTTGCCCAAGTCACTCACGTGATTATCAGTATTTCTCAGACAAGGCAAAAGCCAGATCTATTTAACACTCACAGAAAAATCATCAAAAACCTCAATAAAGTTAAACTTCTTATCATTATACCTAAGGATTAAGAATACTTTAATGAACGTCTATCTACTGGATCCCTGCAATGCTATAATGCTATAATAAAGAATTTATGCCAAAACAAAGTATAATGTGGGGAAAAGAAAGGAAATGTGCTGGCGGAAAAAAGAAACTCTGGAGAAGATAGCTGTCTAATGGAGATTTGACTATGTATCTACTTCCCCGTAGCTCCAAAATTCACAGTCAAATATATATTTCTTATATTTAAACAAAGCAAACTATGGACTAATACAATTATTTTTAATAGTCAGAACAGGCATTCACTTTTAAAGACTTCCAGGATCTTGCTTATAAAAAAAAAATTGGAAAAATGTTCAAAAAGTGATTTCAAACAACCCTCTTCGAGTCTCCTAAACCACAGTAGGATGGTCAGCTACTGGCTACTGACTAGGAAATTACTACATCAAACTATGCCTCTGGTTCAATTAAATAAGGAGGGAATCAGAGTCTGAAGAGGTGTTGAAATCCAATGGAATGACTTCATTATTATGAGGAGATAAATAATAGAAGCAAAGTTAGAAGAAAAAAAGTTGGCGCAAATACATCCCTCTGCATAAAGCTTTTGGATTGGGAAGCTGGGCTATTAAGTTGCAAAGTGCCCTGAAAGGAGAATGGATCAGCTATTTGGTCCAGCTCCAGCATAAATGAGACCCACACTATGCTTTAATACACAATGTATTGTTGCAACAATGAAAAAAACTCCAAGGTATACTAGAGGTCCCAGGAACTCTTTTATAAACTCCCTAAAGCATTAATATTTCCTTTCAGTTTCCCCACACATACTGCCTATATGCATATATGATCAAGGTGTCATCTCAACCTCTTATTTTACTCAAAAGGGGGGCAAGTTTATTTTACTTTGAGAAAGACTGCTAATGACCGAGAGGCTGCTTAAGGAGACAGTGATGCCAACTCTCACGTAGTACATTATAAATTTCTTGAACTACTTCTCAAGAGTTGAACATTAGAGTTTTTTTCCCCCCTTAAAAAAACAAGGCTGTGGCCAGCTGTGTCTTTATAAGTCTTGAGTCTGTGAACTATGCTTGCAGGTGGATGTGATATGAACCAGTTTTTTATTCCAGCTCTCACCCAGGTTTAAATATCCCCACAATTCCTGCTGGACCTGTTTAACTGAACTGAAGCAGAACTTTTTTAAACTTATTTAATCTTTTAAAGATAACAAAGATATAAAATTTAAATCAATTCTACTCTTTCATGAGTATCTAAAAATATTTACCATAAAACAAGGTAAATTTTAGAAAGTTAAATAGTACCATCAAGAAAAAGTCCTATCAATAAGTGGAAAACAACATGCACTTAAAAATCCACAAGTTCTATAGAAGAATATAAACCTGGATCTATTCCTCATATGTACACAGGATGAATTACAGATAGATGAGAGCTAAATGTGAAAAATAAAAACATCTCTGTGCCAGCGGAAGCATGGGGAACTTCTCCCTAATCAAGAATGAGAATTTTCCTAGACTTAAAATCCCGAATCAACTAAAAAGCATAGTTTTATCTAAAAAAAAAAAAAAAAACACTCTTCAATCTGTCAAAAGACATCGTAACAAAAGCTCATTTAAAAACTTAATGGCTAGATGTTTATTACAGAGGGTTAAATTTCCAATACATAAAAGTTCCTCTGGGAAAAGATCAACAAACCTTAGGAAAAGAAAAATAACCAATACATATGAACAGGTTGTTCCCAGGAAAGGAAATAAAAGTCATCACCAAAATGCAAAGGTAAACTGAATAGGAAAAGAAAAACTCATCGAAAAGTATATATCTGATAAGTGGTTAATATCCAATACATAAAAATCTTCTGAGACCCAACAGCAAAGAACAAATAATCTGTTTCTTAAAGGGGCAAGTAGACCTGAAGATATTGTTCCAAAGAAAACACACAAATGGCCATGCAGGACAGGGAAAGACTCAGCATCACTAATCACCAGGGAACGGTGAAGCCAGCCCGAGACAGCATGTCACACAAGGTGGACTGCTGTGCGCCATTTGCAAACCAGAAAGGTCATTCCAGACGAGATAAGGAAAACCTCTCTCATTAACCATCCCTAGAGAACTTGGGACTGATTTACTGAAAGGACCTTCTGAAAATGCAGTAGCACCGCTGGCCCTCCCAAAATCAGCTATAGCGACCATCTGCCTACGACTCCCCCTTCCTCAATTACTCTTAGACTTTAGAATGTTAATTGTCTCTCAGGTTTGTCTTCTTTGGAATTCAACAGGCCCTCACCCTGTGTCCCTATAAATACCCCTCCCTTTCTTTTGTTAATAAAGTTGTCTCATGGTCCATATCTCCATTTGACCCCGGCCAGGAATCTCTTCGGCCAATTCATTTCTCGTACCTTGCGTCTGGCGGCCAACAGTGGACTGGCTGTCAGCGCAGAGACAAGTGTTGATGCTCATAGGGATGTGGAGAATCAAGAACCCTTACCTATTCTGGTGCAGCCACTATGAAAGCAGTTTGGAGGTTCCTTGCAAAATTGAAAACAGAACTACCATATATGTAGCCATGCTGAATATTTACTCAAAGGAAACAAAAAGAAAACAGTCTTGTGCTCGCTTTGGCAGCACGTATACTAAAATTGGAAGAAAACACTGTCTTGAAAAGATAAATGCACCCCTCTGTTCACTGCCACTTTACTTAAAATAGACAAGTTAGGAAAGCAACCCAGTGTCCTTAGAAACATGAACGGATAAAAAAGTTGTGATAAAACACACACGAATATCATTCAGCCATAAAAAGGAAAAAAATTTTCCATTTGTGACAATCGGCATGAACTTTAAGGCATTACACTAAGTGAACTAACTCAGACAAAGACGACAAATAATGCCTGATCGCACTTATACCTGAAGTCAGAAATACAGATGTGGCTGTGAGAGGTGGAGTGACCGAGACATAAGAAGGGTGTCAAAGGTATAAACTCCAAGTCATTAAGTCAGTAAGTCACGAGAGGTGCCACACAGCACTTGACCGTGGCCAGCTGTCCCATAGTACTTATTGAAGAGCTGCTAAGAGTACATCATAAAAGTTGTTACCACAAGAAAAAAAATGTGACTGTATGGGAACAATGTAACGACATTCTGTGATAATCATTCCATAATATCTGCAAGTACCAACTTATTAGGACATACATTTAAAACTAATATAAAGTTCTACATCAATTAAACCTCAATAAAAAAGGAAATATAAATGTTCTGTAAACATAGAAATATTTATTTGTTCATAATGAAATTCAACCAGAACGACACCATTTCCTACATAAAAGATTTGCAAAAAATGGAAATGCCTGAAAATCTACCCTTTTGACAAGTTTCTGGAGAAATAGGCCCTTCTCTCTAACTCCTGGGATTGTACAATGTTACACCCACAATCCTAGACAGGGGTGACTGGCAGTATCTACTTAAAATATGAAATTATGTTTTGTTTAATATTGCCATTGATTCAGGAATCTGTCTTGAAGTTAAGCTGGCCAGAAAAAACAAACCCAAATAACAGATGTACAAAAGTATACATTGTAGCATTATTTATAACAGCAAAAGATTGTAAACAGCACAAATGTCCATCAATAGAGAATTGAGTGAATTGTGCTATGCTATACTATTATGGAGTAAAAATCTGTGCCATTAAGTTTAAATGAAAAAAAGGTACAGAACAGTATGTAAAGTTTCAACTATTCAGTTGAGATAGTGGAGAGGAAATATACCCACATACTCACACAACTGTATTTAAAAGAAATACATATAGGACAATAACTGAAACTAATGAAAAGCATAACCTACAAAGGCAGGGAGGGATTAGAGAGAAGCTGGAATTCTTTAAATACATTTTATTTTATAGGACATATGCTAAAAAAAAAGAATAAAGCTTAAGTTATTTTAGTAATCATATTATTAGGAATACTATTTTGAAATGAAAAAATAAGGCCCTGGGATCCAAATTTTCAATATTAGGAAAAAGAACCATAAATATAAAGCCAAACAAATTAAGTAAAAAATCTTCTAATTCCTGAAGATAAATTAAAAATATCCACATGAACACAATGCTTTTTCTGAAATTAAAAAAAGCTTTCCCTGGCTCTGCACACAAAAAAAGTCCAAGGGGTCCCGATGAGCAAGCAACCGTGGCACCAGACTGCGGTCAAAATTTGATTTCCCACAAGCAACCTGCCGCTAGAGATATAGACCGTAGGTCACAGGCAGAATTTATGTAAGGTGCATTTCCTCATCATTCTCCGTCCGGAAAAGCCCCGTTTTATACAATATATAGTTTTATACAATATATAGTTCCTCCTCTCCATCTTACTAAGAAGAGTCTCCCTACCAACAAAATCTTCTGAAAATTTTGTTTTCCCCCTTCTCTTCCAGTACAATTCAGCCCCAAGGGAACTCAGAAAGGCCAAAATCCCCACCATGGGGTTGGGGACATCAGTAGGGACTTTGTGCCCAGATCATGCAAGATACCCTATGTGGGGTATTGTTGCCTAAGGGGCGGAGGAGTGGCCTGGGCATCCACAGTGCAGGGCATGCAGTGGGCAGTGGTGAGCAGGGCAGACATGCAGGGGCACAGAGCAAGTGAGTAAAGTAGGAATGGATGGGAGAAAACTGGAAGGAAACCCAAGTGTTGGGTTGGAATTAAAGGCACTGTTGTGGGTTTATGGCTTTCAAAATATCTACAGAATAAAAATAAGTGCATATGTGTGCATGTGCAACTCTCACCTCCCTCCACAACAGTGATAAACATGCCTGAATTTCATTTTGAATACTGTTCTCCACTAAAAGAAACCAGACAAGAGAAATGGGGCAATAGAAAATTCTGAGGGGTCTTCTTGTGCCCACAGCATAGGAGTACTGCCACTAATAAAGAATAAAAGGAACATATACAAAAGGCAAGTCAGCTTGAAGGGACTCCCACTGGCCAAACTACGGACAATATGAGCATCAGAATAAATGATTACAACAGACTGAAATACACTGAATAGAAAATAATGAGTCCCTGGTGATATAAATAAACTGGAAGATTAATTAGGGACAGAACATTTGCATAATTTCAAAGCTCTTCCCTCCACAATGGGGAAAAAGTAACTATACAGCAAAGAAGCCTCATAGGCACTACCTTAAACAAGTGATTAAGTAAACATAAGCAGTTACGGGAAAAATGGAAATGGTGCACCACTTGATCAGCTGCAGTCCTCCACAGACATCTAAATTGAAGCCAGTAGTAAGGAGACAGCAGGTAACTGAACAATGAGGGACCAACTACAGAATAATTGGTATCAACTTTCAAAAGTGTCAAGGTCAGAAAAGTTAAAGACAATTCTAGAACTCTCCAGAAGGAGGCTAATGAGACAAGGCAACAAGGGATTTTTATAATGGAAAGGGTAACTGATAAGGGCTAGATGATGAGTCACGTTAGCATCAACATTAATTTCCTGACAACTTTGATGACTGTATTAGCACAATGTCCTCCATGCTTAAGTATTCAGGAGTAATAGAATATCAGGCTGGCAATTTACTCTCAAATAGTCCAAGAAAGTTCTTTGTACTGCACTTGCATTTTTTTTTAATTAGCTTATAATGAACATTTTGGTTTAAATTATAGGAATTTCTGAAAGGATGCTTCCATTCAATCCTCAAAAAAAAAAAAAAAAAATTAAACTATTGCCCTTGTTCTTTACCTGGAAAGAAAGTACTAACTGTGAATCCAACTCAGGGAGAGGATATTTTGAAGCTGGGTAAATTCAATAAACTGGTCTCCTTAGATGCATCTGCTTCAAAAAGAAATGAGAGCAGTTTTCTGCCTTAAATTACTTCCAAGTTTCCTCTTAAGACTTGACTCAAAAATTAGCCCAACAGATGTTTCTCGCCATAGGATACAGCCAGACACCTACCTACGTAAACATGCATAGACATATTTTTCTCTATTGCAGTTTCCATTATTTTTGGAAATGCAGCATCCTACATTCTGATCATTTTGTTATTTCATCCCAAGTATTAGATGCCATGCATTATTTTAAGTGTTGTGCTGAGGAATTTTAGGAACTTTAAGACCCCCCCCCCAAGCAATCACAGCTACAACATATTAATTTGTATCATTAATTCATCTTCAGTTTGCCAAAGAGAACTGCTGAAATATGAACTAGATCAGCAATGCTTTCATAGATTTTTCCTTGTAAACCAGTGCTAATGAAAAGTAACTGTTCTACATTTTCCAGTATCCAGAAGCAGAAAATGGCTGGGATTCCTGTGCCACTGGAACTAGAAAACACCTGGCCCTGAAGTCCAAGTCCTGCCTTAGCGGGAGGGAGCTGCCCAATGCCCACCCTTTTCACACTCACAGTACACCACTACAGAGCCTGACGACTAGCGCCTCAGACACTTTTAACTATGGCACCTCACAGAAAAAACAAGTGAAAGTAAGTTGTAAAGAGTGATGATGTTGTGGCCAGCCATGGTGGTGCATGCCTGTAATCCCAGCTACCTGGGAGGCTGAGGCTAGGGATCACTTGAGTCTGCGGGTTCAACACAACCCTGGGCAACAAAGAGAGACCTAATTGCAAAAAAGAATGATGATGTGATATGAATGAGAATATCTATTCTCACCACCACAGTCACAAACTTCCTGATTCTTTACAATGACAGATTTCAAGCTTTCAGTAAGACAGGATCCTTTGTTTAAATCTTAGTTGGAAGTAAGGTTGTTTTTCTTAACTGGAGCCCGAAAGACACCGTGAAAACCAGTCCCGGGAATGGCCAATGTCTTCCTTAACTGTAAAAACTGCAAACTGGAAAGACATGCTGAGTTAGCAGCAAGAGCCTGACAGGCGCATTACCCAAGTCCAGGAAGCTGAGATACAAGAATTAAGAGAAAGAGAAAATGTATGTGAATACATGATTGTACAAAGGGTTAATTTTAAAATGACTTAGAAGTTAGCTTGAACTTTGATTCAGTTCTCTTAGAGCTAGGTAGCTCTTTGACACTGCCAACTTCAGGCAGGTAGAAATTAACATAGAACCTGTGAGTAAATTTGGTTTCATCTTCAAGTAAACACCAAATACTAACAGTTGTTGAAACAAGACAGAAGATTCTTTCTCAAGTCAGAGCAGAGTAAGTGCTCCAGAGACAGGCCGGATGGACTCCAAGTGGTCACCAGCACAGCCATCAGCCCCACTTGAGACTCACTACATCTACTGTCTGTCCACGCATCCATCCTTCACCCCTTCTGGGTGCAAGCTGGACTGGCCACTGGCAGGGTGACATTCAGTTACCAAGACACACCCCTCTGCAGGGCTCACAAGAAGAGGTTCTTCAGCAGTTCCGTGCAGCCACCAGTGTGCTCAACCCAGGAGTTGCCAAGCATGTGCAACGCCAAGAAAAATTGTCATGTGTGGACACACATGACCAAAACTGAGTAATCAAAATCACCCTGACATTTCTTAAAATTGGAGCATCTGGGCCCTTGGAAGATCACCTGCTAAACGTGAACTTCTCTCGCCTATTCTCACACTGGGGCCACAGTCTTTCCTATAAAACATGGAGGCCAAACATTGGAAGCAGGAAGAAAATGAATACAATGTGGTTTAAAAACACCACCATTCTCCCTTTTGGGGGATCTAGTTCATGTAGTTGAGTCTGAGGCCCAAGTGAGCATTCAGCTATAGCACCCACTGCCAATGGGGTGAAAATGGTTCTCAGCAGGAGAAACCTCCCAGAACAGTGGTATGCAGAACTGCAAACCTAAGTCCCTGCTGGACAAGTTTTTACTCTGTAGCACTCCTGCATTCTCAGCGGGGTGTCTTAGCCTTATAGGAGTGGAACACTGAGGAAAGAAACAGCAAATCCTGTAATATCTGTGCTACATGCCTTGGCAAGAGATGGCAGAACCTTTGTTGGGAGACCTTCTAAAGGCTGTGACATCATGCTGAAAGGTGCCAAATGGCTGCCTTGTGGCTACTGAGAATTACATTAAAAGTTTCTAATCAAGTTATTCAATACGTGATCAATTTCATTAAACCTGAGTGAAAGACCAAAACTGACATCTGATGACCAGGGATTATTGTCTCCTAGTAAAGAAAATTCAATTCACTAAAAATTCACTAAAATTGCCTTCTAAAATATTAACACAGTTATACTATGGTACACAGTCCATCTGTGGTGTTAAGGTTTCATGAAGTACTAATAGTCATGGGGGAGGGGGTGTCAGTTTCTTAGGTTGAGAAACAGTGCTAGAAACTATCAGATGGGAACCTGAATTGACCAAATCATACAATCTGCTGAGCTGAAATGTCAAGTGAGAACTGGAACAGGAGTAAGAGAGAGGGGAACACTGGTGGGAGAATTTAGCCACAAGTAGACACAAGTGTAGCAACACACAAACTCCAGAGTCAGCCCGCTGAAGCTTTTATCAACACTGTGCCCCAGTTTACCCTGTTCTGACTGCCCAGCATCCAGGCGGATGTGTTAATACTGTCTTGTATCTTTTAATTCTTTAAAGAAGGCAATAACATTTGTAGTATTTGAAAACTGGCCTCAAACACAAAAGAGAAGCAGAGGAATAAAGACTGTGTTTACACAGGTCCGGAAATTTCAAAGCTTCTGAAATTTTTTGCTTTTTAACTTGATGCCGTAACAGAGGAAATGTCTCTTTGACTAGAATGGAACATGGACATGCTACATAGATTTTCCACTTTATCTAGCCCAGAAAGTTTTCTGTAAATCAAACCATAAATGAACACCCTTACCTCAAGTTGTCCACCACATATTCCAAGCTCATGTTACACTAAAAAACAGTGTGAAGACCAGGGCAATACCCCAATTTCATCCGTATTCTTTAGCATCTGAAATCTCACACAGGTGACCTGGAGAGGTAAAAGGTTGTGACCTATAGGTCAAGTCACTGATCCCCAGGTGCTACTGCAACAGAAGGTATCTGAACAACTACTGTGGGTGCATATGGTGCAGGATTAAATGGACTATTACTTACAAGGTTATTTTTCATTTCACAAAATGAATTCTGGACAGCATGAAAACTAAAATTGTCAAAACTGTAAGTTCTAAAACTCTGTCTCTATTTGGGATCTGTCTCAAGTTAAACTGATGTTTTCTGCAGAACTGTAAATAAACAGAACTGAAATAGGTAACAAATTAAAGGGAAAAAAAGAAATGCTAAAGGCAACCAATGGCACATAAATGCCTACTACCTTCCACAAGAAATTATTTTTGCCACTGATTTGCCCAGCAACCACATAACTTTTCTAAACACAAAAATGCTGAGAATTTTCCTTGCCCAGAAGTGGTTTCTGAAATGGATAAATGCATTTTACATACATAATTTAGTCTGCAACAAACCACAAAAACAAAAGAGAAGAAACCTGAAAAAAGCACATGCATATGCTGTAACAATCTGATCAAATGCCATGAAAACAGTCTTGGGCTGAACTCTTTTAAAACCCTCAAAAAGCTCTGTAGTCTGCTAAAGTTAAAGGTTCTTCTCCCCCCACCTCAATAATTGACCTCATATCATCAGCAAGACAGTCACCCTCATCTGGTGTTCTTAATCTCAAGGTTTCCTGGTCAGGGAGGGCTACATAAGGCTGGCCGGGCTGCTAAGGCTGAAACCAAGTTCTATCCCATGCATCCCCACCACCCAACAAGGCAGCACTGAAAAGGTCAGAGAAAGTAGGCATAAGTGCCAACATGACTGACGATAGCAGGAAATCTCTGGGGAACAAAGCTCAATTTTAACTGCAAAGCCACCAGGGATTTTCAGTTATTAAAAAGTGAACCTTATGCCAGAGTAACAGAAGACAATTCGGTGATCAAGAATGGCAAGAAAGTTTCATCTACTTTCACTCTACTTTGATTTTCCGAAGACCTTTTCTTAGCAGGAAAAGCTGTCTGCAAAGTAACAAATCTGAAAAAAAAATGATGTTGCTAAACACACCCCAGTAACCAAATTCCTGATTTTTTTTTTTACATATTTACTTAGGAAATATCTAAATTTATATATAAAAGTTTAGACACAGAATTAATATCAGTTTTTCTACTGGTTTATTCTGACGAGTCTCTACTTTAGATATTGATTTCTTTAACCATAAAAAAAGTAACAGTTGCCTTTAGTCAAATAGACTTAGAAACCCCTACAAGAAATGAGGAACTATCTATCATTTATAACACTGATTCTCTTTGGCTTGATAGCTCTTACAGAAAGCATCCAAAGGGAAAACAAAACAAAGTCATTGTTGGCGATAGAGACAGTGTAATACCTTATTTTTCAAGGAAAGTCAGACATGTCTACGGCCATACCACCCTGAACGCGCCCAATCTTGTCAAAGAAAGTCAGACATATTGAAGTAGCTACTGACCCAGACCACCCATGTTTATAAATAAGCTGTGCCCAAGTTTCCCCAATTCACAAATTTAGGACATTTCAAAAACATAAAACATTATCATATTTTACTATGATAGCCAAAGTAATTAAAAAATAATCATTGGACTGAATCTGTTCTCAACCTAAAACAAAAACCATAGCAACAACTTGGCCTAAATAAACTAAACATAAGGATCTACAATCACACAGAGGTATTTGCCTTCACAAATGTATTTTCTAATTTAATAATCTACAAACCAAAACAGTAAGTTTCTACAAATTAGAGAAAGTGTTAAGTATTATATTGGTATTATATTGTTTTGGTGCTAAAATATATAGAACTCAAATGATAACATCATAGGTTCAGAATGATAAAAACATGACTTTGGGAAAGACCAATACATATTGGCTGTACATAATAGGCAGACCTTATCATGAAAAATTCCCAGTGCTGTAGCTCTCTATAGTTTCTTAAATCAGTCCTTTTGGTCTGATTTAAGTCATTCAGCCATGGCCAACACTCAAGTTTAAGTTCTCATGTTCTCACCTCTCACTACTACAGAATCACTATATCTTCCAATCATCCTCTTCACCTCTACTCTCCATGCCACTCAATCTACATTTTGCTGTCAGATTAACCTCTCTCAAGTACAGCTCTAACCCTATCACTCACCTAAGGGGAAAAAAATACAGCAAGGAGCTTTGCGAGGCTTCCCCTAATTAACTACAATCCCTTACTCTAGTTCAGGCCTCAAGTGAGTAATGCTTATGGTCAAAACAGACTTCACTAAGCCAGTTCCCCGTCATTTCTGGCTTTGCTCACAAGGCTGGTCTTGCTCCCCATCTCTGTGCCTGTGTCCCATGCCACTTCCCGGAAACCTCTTAACACTCGTCAGATACCCTCAGGACACTGCAGTGTCTCCAGCTTTAGAACCCTCGAACACTCATCCCAGCTGCCTCGTGTAAGAACTGTTGTGTGGTGGCTGCAGACCCTACAAGCTCTGACAGCAGAGCCTGTGTCTAGTTTTTCTTGATTTCCTACCTCGCAACTGGGAATTCAGATTCCTTTGAGAAATTGTGTTTCAGGAACTAATTGAGGAGGAGCATCGTAATATTACGATGCTAGTTATGACTTACAGAAACATCATTAATGTAAAAAGGTTTTATACACAAGTATCTCCACAACAAGTTATGCTACAATTTATCATCTCAGCTCTTTCAAGTAAGGGGAAATTTTATCTCATAGACATGTCATAATCTGTTTCAGGGAACTGATTTTTTTTTTTTTTATCTAGCAAATCTTTTCAGGAACTAAGATTTCTGAGAAAAGGTTTTGCATGGGTGGTAAATAAACATGTCACATCAGCTTTCAGGATGCCATTAACCTGGAGGACCAGCGCGCAAACCCTAGGAGAACAAGCTGGTTCTGCTGGTTAAGGCGAGTCAGCCTAAGGCAGGCAACCTGGCCCTTCCCAGAAAGCTGGAGGCAGCAGCCCCACTTGCTCCATTGTCTACCACTCCTCCCTCACTCGTCAAACCAGGAAATTGGACTTGATGTGCTCCAAGACCCTAACACTCTAGAACCCTGTTGCATGTCCTCACTGGATTATTTCTAGTGAGATGTGGTGGAAAAGTGTCTCCAATATCTACTCTAACAATTAAAAAAAAAATAAAATAGATAATCCTACAAATCTTCAACCTAGAAAAGGTTTGAATAATTTTCATGGCTGTTATATTTTTAAGGAAGTTTCCAAATAAACCCAAGACCTAATGTAAAAACAAACAACAAAAACTCTGGGATTAAGAAAAATACATCTAAGTCAAAAAAAGGATGTGCACCCCCTCCACCCAAACCTCACACCATTACAACTACTAAACAACACTTTAGGAAGTCAACATTTTCTTAGAAATTTAAGATGCCTAATACATTAACAGAAATGGTCTTTTAAATAGCTGTTACAAGCAGTGAAATAGTTCTTTTAAGTTGTTTCTGAATATCTTCTCTAACAAAATAAATTCAGATTTAAGCTATAGGGACATGAAAGGCCAAAATGTCGGAATCCCTCAAAGGATGAGAACCCAGATATTAGCAGTATATATGCCCCATTTAGTTAGCCTAATTTAGACTCTGATTGAAATTTTACTATACTTTTGGGCTTTTATTTCTACCTTTCCTCAATCAACATTGTAACTTGGTTAACAGAAACCTTTCAAAATAACTTGGTTTCTTCCTTTTGCCTTCAAGACCTCAGTAATGGCTTTTTGAGTACAAATCACCAGTTTAGGTTCTCTCAGCTTCCGATTTAGATGTCTGCTAGAGGAAAAGGGACTTTTTTTTTTTTTTAAGACAATACCGACAGCTAACTGAAATGAAGCTCCACTTCTCATCTTCCCCTCAAGTCAAAACCAAAACAAATTTTATCGAAAATAGATTATGTCCTCCTCACTAAACCCGGCTGGGTCTGATGCGGCTGGTCTCTTACCTTCTGATGCTTTGATGGTGTATCCCCCCTTCTTTTCACCAGGGGGCACATCAAGCAGCTGCATGATTCTGTCTAGAAGCCCATGGATAATCTCAAACCCAGGATTCTTGTTGTAATAGACAGCACAGAGATGCCTGTAGTTCCTCGCACCTACATCTGAAAAGATAAAGGAATTGGTCATAAGGCCACTCTGACCATTACTGAAGAAACAGATTTCCCACAACATAAATGTACGCAAGGCTGGGCACGGTGGTGAGCATCTTTAATCCCAGTCTCGGGATGCCAAGGCTAAGGAATTGCATGAGTCTGCGGGTTCGAGACTACCCTGGGCAAAACAGCAAGACCTAGTCTCACAAAAAATAGCTGGACATGGTGGCACATGCCTGTAATCCCAGCTACCTGGGAGGCTGAGGCTGAGGATCGCTTGAGTCCTGGGGATCGGGCAACACAGTAAGCCCTAGTCTCTGAATGAACGAATGTATGCATGCATGAATGAATGAATGAATGTGGGCAAAGTCAACAACAACAAAATAATTCCAGTAGTTAACAGAGAGAACCAACCATTCAATCTCAAATGCAAGATGGCTTTTTAAACATCAAATTCTCTTGGATGTTTGTATTGGGGAGAGGGGAGTGGGCAGTATGACAATACAAAATTTCACTTTTGTATTCACTACACTATTCAAAGGAAATAGTCCTAAAACCAAAAACAGACCATGCAATAAGCTATTTCTACATAAAACATTACTTCCAATAGTCAGAAATCATCTAAACTGGAGAATGGCTAGAGCACAGTGCTCTCCCCAGAATAGTTTCATTTACTATTTTCTCTATGAAATGCCTGTTCTTGCTCTGTTATGAAAATGTCCATAAAGATGTTTTTTAACAGCTGCAAAACATCTTGGTGAAAAGTTTTATAAACAATTTATAACAGAGAAAATACAAATAGAAAAAACTGTGAATGAAAAAATCAGGAGGCCACAAAGCTCAAGGAGAGTTAAAACCAAATTTATAATGCTTAGGAACCATACACAGCAAGTATGGAAAACTCGGAAGCAAAGAAAGGAATGACTCACAAAATGTAGTACAGTGAAAAGGGCAGGAAAATAGAAGATCAGTTTAAGTTTAAATGACAGCAGTCCCACTTATTTATTTGTTTGTTTGTTTATTTATTTATGAGACTAGGTCTCGCTATGTTGCCCAGGGTGGTCTTGAGCCCGTGCACTCAAGTGATCCCCAGCCTCAGCCTCCTAGCTAACTGGGATTACAGGCATGCACCACAACACACCACCATGTCTGGCCTAGCAGTCCCATTTCTTAATGTGGCTGGTTACATTACTATTTCTTTTATAATATTTCAAAACTATACATGTTGTATATACTCTTCACAATCAAAATAAAGGGGGAAAAGCAATATATGAAGATAAGAATTACAACTATGAGCCAGGTGTGTGGCGGGTGCCTGTAATCCCAGCTACATCAGAGGCTGAGGCTGGGGATACTTGAGCCTGTGGGTTCCAGACAATCCCGGGCAACATAGCGAGGCCTAGTCTCTAAGAAGAAAGGGGAGGGGAGGGGAGGGGAAGAGG
>PVHY01020953.1:0-16188 GCA_004024945.1 Uropsilus gracilis
TATATATATATATATATATATATATATATATATATATATATATATATATATATATATATATATGGAACACTATATAGTCATAAAAAGGAAACCCTGTTATTTGCAACACCATGGAAGGACTCTTGAGTATTATAGTGAAATAACTCAGACACAGAAACACATAATTGTGCACTATCAGTCACGGTGAAATCTTTTCAGAAACTGAGACCATGTGGTAGTTACCAGAAGCTGGGAAGTAGGGGAGCTGGGAAGGTGCTAATTCAAGGTATAAATTTGCAGTTAGAAGGTAAATTCTAGGAACCTTAATGTGTGCGTGGTGCCTATATAGCTTACAAGAATTTACTATATAGCTGAAAGTGGCTAGAACACTAGATTCAATTGCAAAAGTAAAACTTTGGAGAACTTAGTCCTAAACAAGAATTGAAAGACATCATTTCTCTTAGCAAAAATAGAATACATTTCTTTGTTGTTTAAGATAGTGGCTGACCATTAATTGGTGGCTGGATAAAGAAGATGTGGTTGTGGTTGGTATATATATATATATATGTATGTGTGTATGTATGTATGTATGTACATGTATAGTACAGTTACTTAAATAAAAGGCCGAGTCTTGTCATTTGCAGCAACGTGGGTGCATCTATAGAGACTATTATCTAGGAAATAAGTTAGTGGTAAGGTGATCAAAAGGAAGAAGAGACCTTTAATAAATTCTTGTAAGCTATATAGGCACCACGCACACAATAAGGTTCCTAGAATTTACCTTCTAACTGCAAATTTATACCTTAAATTAACACCTCCCCAACTCCCCTACTTCCCAGCCTCTGGTAACTACCACATGGTCTCAGGTGGAGGATAAATTGGGTAAATATGGGCAGTTGGATAATGATGGATGGAAAATGAGTTATGGTATGAGTATAACATAGTACATGCCGATGTAAGTCTATACAACTGAAGCCTGTATAAATTTATAAACCTAAATCACTTCAACTTAAAGAAGATAGTGGTCAACTTTTGGAGTGCTTTTAGTTTCAGGCAGCAAAAATACTAGTAACAGTGATTAGAGCAGATAGGGGTTTGTATTTCCATTAATGAGTAGTCTGGGGGCTACTTGATATTGATGCTGAGCTTTTTTTGTCTCTTTCAGGTGATTGTTGCAACTTTAGGCATCTCCTCTACTGTTAAAGCCATAAGAAAAAAAAGACAGAAACAGCAGAGACTGTATCTTTTGACCCTTTTACCAGAAATGCAAAGCATTCCCAGCAGCCCTTGGCAGAGATCCAGATTCAATGGCAGTAATGTCACATGACCCCTGCTAGCTGCAAGTGAAGCAGAGATAGCAAGATTTCTTTCTTCAAATTCTATTGCAAAAGGAGTGTAGGAGGAAGGAATTAGGAACTGAAGTGAGTTAATCGATGATCCCTGGGTGACTCTGCAGTTTGAGTTCAGATTTCTGTCGTTTGAAGAGCATCTTTAAAAAGAACGTCTCATTTTCTTCTATTTGTTTTAAGGGTTACTTTGTTGAACTCTGAAATCCTTAATCCATCTGAAACTTAGACTCATGAGACAACAAAATGTTCTGATTTTTTTTTACCTAGAATGATTAGGTGAAGAACTTTTCATGCAGGAAAGAGCAAGAGGCTTACTCATACTTGGGAGTAAGAAAACTCACCTAGACAAGGCAATTCTTTCAGAAGAGCCTAGATATTGCTGTACAGAAATCTGTGCTAAAAGTCATGTTCCCAATCTTACCTGCCAGGCTGGGAGAATTTAGGGATAGCTTTGTTAATTTTCACCCTGGACTAGGTGATATAGTAACCTAGGCCTTACTTAGATTGTCTTCACTCTAACCTATAGAGAGCTAAGAAATTATCCCCTATGACAAGGCCAGTCTGCTGCAAACCCATGAGGCTTTTGCATCAGCCAGGTATGCTGCATCCTGATAGGCTCTTGCATTAGCCAAGTATGGGCCCGAAACAGAACAGGTAAGGGGCATTCAAAGAAGTGTAAGCCCCTGTCCATAGGAGACCATATATGGTTGCAAACTAGATCATTGGACAGTTAGTATTTGCGGCAAGCATTGATTGGAGATGACCATCCTGAAATGTCTGAAATGTCTATGTCTAATGTATATGAACTCAAGACAAAGCAACATTAAACGAGACTTGATCAGAAACCTGTCTTGTCTCCATTTCTCGTGTCTCCTGTCCCATCCCCATTCCCACTCCTTCCTCCAGGTCTCCGTTGATGATCCTGCGGGTTGGGACACTAACCCTCATGTCAGTAAGTCCTAAGCAAGTCCCAAGGAATTTGTGTCAGACCTGCAGCATCTACCCTTAGGGCCAAGTCAATTGCTGTCAAAGGAGACAGTGGATTGAAGATACTGATCATGACCCCAATACTCAGATGAGCGCAAAATCAGCTACCATTTAAGTACCTAATCACCATCAGCAATATTATTTTGCCTATCTATATATAAATATATCTATTAAACATATATCTACAAATATATACCTACATATATGTATATATATTTAAATATATAGAAATATATACCTACATATATATGTATATATATATATACAAATATATATCTACAAATGTATAAACTCAATGAAGCACACCATGAAGAAAGACATGGCTTTACAGCAGAAAGAGAACAACTGAATAGGGCCCTGGAATGAACTTTCACCAGTTCTCTGATTTCAGGCAAGTCTGAGTCTCAGTTCCTCCTCTGAGCAAAGAAAATATCAACTTCTTCCTCCTGGCATATTTTTAGGGAGAAGATCATCTCCGGGAGCTTGCTCTGTTTAGTTCATCTGGTCTATGGCCATACCACCCTGAACGTGCCCGATCTCGTCTGTTTAGTTCATCTGGTATAAATATGTGGTCAGTTGGCAGTCCTATTATTTTCTTGGTAGTACATTTGAGTATTTTCTGGATAGCAATGTTTGATGCTTTCTTATTTGTCTGTTGGCTATTCCTATGCCCCTTCTGGAAAGTCAGTGCCAAATGGAACCTTGTCTGTCTTCCTCATGTCCATACTCTCAGGGCCCAACACATGGCAGTTCCTCAATAAAACTTGTTAAATATTTGTGGACTGAACCTAAGGTGGTCACTTGCATGTAAGTGCTTTGCAAATGTCCATTCCCTTCTACTTCTCCAAACTCAGGTGATATGTCTGCTGGAATAACCCCCACACTCAGCATCAGAAATCAGGGTCCTAATTCTAGCAGTGCTGGTCCAGAGCTTTGTGAACATCCTTTCCATTTCCTTCTCTGTGTATTGAGAAAGTCCAAGAGCATGGCCACAGCTAGCCCTCTTTGCAACATTTTCATTCTGAATAAGTTTCAACCTCCATACATAAGACAGATCACATATTACAACTTCTCCTTCCTGATAGGGAAGAGAGGATGCCTACGAGGAAGAAGATCTGATTTCATGTAGACTAACTTAGAAAGGTTAGTGTGTAGAAAGGGTATCTGGAGACTGCCAAGCTTGCATACTCCAAATGGGTTCAACATCTTCCAGATAAATAAAAAGAAAGCATCTTCTTAGTGTGTAGCACCGTGATGGGAAAGGACTTGAAAAGAATTCATGCCCATAGAAAGAAAAGAAAGGATGATGGCTTTCTTTTTTATTTATTTATTTATTTTTTTGAGACTAGGTCTTGCTATTTGCCCATCGAACCACAGACTCACATTGCCTGGGGTACCATGGACTCAAGCGACTCCCAGCCTCAGCTTTCCAGGTAGCTGGGATTACAGGCATGCACCACCATGCCCAGCTATTTTTTGGGACTGGGTCTCGCTGTGTTGCCCCAGTGGGACTCGAACCACGATCCCTAGCCCCAGCTGCTTCATAGGCTGAAGCTTACAGGCACAAGCCACCATGCTTGGCTGGATGATGGTTTTCAAAAGAATGACCCAAAGTTCCCCATCCCCTCATGAGTACATGATCAGCCATACAGAAATGACCCAAAATGGGGCCATTGAGACTCAAAAACGTATCACAAGCCCTAGGAACCTTCTGGCAGGAAGGCCCAGGCAAATCTGGGATGAAAAGGAGCAAAATCAAAGTACAAATCAGGGTCACAGCTGCCTGGAGTCATCAGCATGCACATGGTTTTCTCACCCATGTCTTTTGCAAGTGTGTCTACATACCTTGACGCCACATCTTTTCTCCCATGTTCTTCATGCAAATCCAAAGCTGAGAAGAAGCGTGCTTTCCTTCACATGCCTCTGCTTCCTGGTTCAAGTCTCCCCAGTCCTTGCTTGTTCCTCCTCACCCTCAGGCAGGGAACCTGGGACCTCCCCTTTTTATGGAGATCATGCTCTGTAGCAGAAGTGCCATAAACGCTCATGGCTAGAAAGGCCCCCTGAAATGTCCTGTGTGCTCATGGGTTCTGAGAGGTGAGGTGACCTTCCCAAGGTCACACAACTAGTTAGAGGCTACCTCAAGATTAATGTCAGATTTCTTAAATCCCAAGGTCCTTTTCTGTGTATGCCTCCGGCACACTTCTTCAGTTCTCTGGAGGTACCTCTATGCTTTATCTTGGTCGGCTGGGTCTCAGCCCATTTGAATGCAATCATGTCATTGTCATTCTTTGGGGAGAAATTAGGGCTACTCCAAATGTACTCAGTTATGGCGAGTGAGGAGAATGATCTCCTAGGACTCTGGAAATCCGGGACTCTTGATTAAACATTAGCCATTCATTTCTAGGTACGCTAAGCAAATGATGTGAGTTCCCACCAAGCTTCTTTGGCTGTTGCCCAGTTCTGAGTTGGGGGGTCTCCATCTTGTTCTTTTTGACTCGTCTACACTCTACAGATGGACTCACTGACATCTCAGACCCCAGGGTACCTGGAGAAGCAGAATATTTTCCTTTCAATGACCTAGGTCTTTGAACTTGGGTCTCAGGTCAAAGTGGGCTGTGTATCACTCACACATCTTTCTCAATTGCTGAACACAATGAATCGATGCTGTGTGGTCATGACAATGAACCCAGAGCCAAATGCTCTGTTTCCAATCTGCTTCTGACTCTAAAGTCACATAATCAAATGTGAGTGATTAACCATGTGGATCTTCAACTGGTCTATATACATGGAATATATATATGTGTGTGTGTGTGTACAGAAAATAATTATATATGACATATATTTTAACATCTATTTCATTGCCATCTATTTCTATGGAATATATAGTAAAACAATATAGATTACTATTTGATATGCTTTATATTAATAGTGATACAGACTACAATGGAATAATAAAATCCATTTTAGAGTTATAGAGAAGACTGAATAGGACTTTGTGGGAGTAGGCCATGGTACAGTGTTTGGCACATAATAAACACTTGCAAGGAATTGTCAGTACTGTAGACTATAGAATTTATTTTAGCAAAAGAAGAAATAGGGGAGAGAACAAAGAGAGGGAGGGGGAGTCAATGAACCCTGGGGGAGGGTGATGGGAAGTTTGGTGGTGGGTGTGGTGAGGTAACATATCTGCGAAGGTATGAACCTGTGCCCCTAAATGATACAGCATGTTGTAAATCAATGTTATCTCAATAAAATATAATACAACATAAAAAAGAATCAGCACTTAGACTCTCAGCTCCCACCCTTCTGGGTTAGTAGCTCTTGGGTTTCATTTGTAACCTAATGGACTAAACCCAGTAGGGGTGATGACAAAGATCCTTTGCACAATCAAACTCCACCCAGGCCCTGCTGATTCTCTTCTCAACCAGGACTTGACCTTGGCCCAAGACAAAAAGCACATTAATATAGTTTCTGACAGAAGGCCACATGTCTAGGTTAACCTTAGCTTCCTTAAAGTATCCACCTGAGAAAACCAAAGATGCCAAAGGAACTGACTGAACCAACCAGCCAACTGAATTGACTGAACCAACCAACAAGGAACTGACTGAACCAACCAACACCCGAAAACACGACTCCTCTATTCCAGCCTCTCTAGGTGGATAAGACCCTAACTTCAATAGGACCAGTCAGCAAACCCAATGGATTCACATGGACCAACTACCCCTTCCTGGCTTTGGAAATGTTCCATTTCCCTATTCTGAACTCCTACTCCCCTGCTTTCCCCTCCCTATCCCTCTGAAAGGTGCAGTCTCCTGCACAAATTTGAAGGGAACTTAGTGTATTCCCCCAGCCTCCCAATCAGCAGTTGCTGCATAACAGCTGTTTTCTCTGCTATAACTCATGTGGGGGCTGTGTTATCTCTGACAATAACTGCCTAAGGCAGGTGCTCAAGTGAAGAGATAGTCCTTCCAGGTCATCATTCAGGGCTCTAGGCTAATAACACCTCTGGATCTTTGATATGTAGCTTCCAGCTTGCCTTGAAGATCACCATGCCATCAGCCTAAAGGGTAAAATGTATGGAGGAGCAACAGTGGGTTCTAAGTGGAAGTGGCCCCTGTTGGACATGCACATTTCTTTCCCTTTTTTTTTTGAGACTAGGTCTCGCTATTTTTGCCTGTGGAACTGCAGGCTCACGTTGCCTGGGGTACCAGACTCAAGTGATCCCCAGCCTCAGCTTCCCAGGTAGCTGGGATTACAGGCGCATGCCACCATGCCCAGCTCTAATCATGCACATTTCTTTAGCCAGAACTCATAAACCTTTATGCCCAGAGAAAGAACAAACGGACTTGGTGTGTTGTTGGCTATTAACAGCACATGTTTCTGTCAGCCCCTTCCTACTCCTATGTAACTCCCTTCTTCTGTCTTCATGTTTGAGTTCTTTTGAATAGTTTATTGTTGTCGTTGTTGTTTGGTGAGCAAGAATTTTGTGTCGGTGTGTACGAGTCAGCTTTTGCTGCAGCAACAACTATCCCCCAAAGTTCCGCAATTGACAATGTACTTTCTTGCAGATGTGCAGCTTAGTTATGGCTCCTTCAGCATGCAAGCTCATTCCCAGATGTGAGCTCATGGATGAGTTGCTCTCACGTCCTGAGTTAAAAAGCAGGCATGACATCTCCCAACCTGGCACATGTGTTTAAGGATTCTGCTCAGGGTGGGGAGGGGAGGAAATTAAAAAAAAAAAAATTTGCTCAGGCTCCATACGCTTGCTTCCCACAGGCCTTTGGTCAGAGTCATTAACATGGCTAAACCCAAAGCCATAAGGCACAGAGGTATACAGACAAGGCAGAGCAAGAAGGGGGAGAAAGTGATTGTGGTGAACAAACAATACGATTTACTCATCTATCATAGTCAGATGCTACATTGAAGACAATAGATATCATTTCGTGGGCTCCAATTTTGCTTTTGAGAAAATAGATTTCAGGGAGATTAAAACTTGCCGACTTCTCAGCCACTGGTAAGTGACAGAGTCAAAATGTAACCCCAGGGTTGTTTGACCCCAAACTACAAGCCTCTGTTTTCATAGAGTCAAATCACAAGAACATTTGCTCTGATTCTTCCATCTTTCTTTTCCCAGAAACCAACGGGAAAAAAATGTCTGAAAATAATTACACTTTGACTTCCATTTCACCTAACTTCTGTGTGCGTGATTATTGCTGTCCTTTCTTGGATGAATTCGCCATCAGAAGACTAGTGGCCGCACCTATCTGGCTTCTGTATCGATTTTTATTTATAACAATGATGATCCCTAATCTCTCAGGGGGATGGTTATGCACTGCTGAGCAAACAATGGAGACTACTGGTTCTCTACCTTGGGAAAATATGCCTGTATATGGAAGCCCCCTTCAGCCCCCACTGTTTCGTTGTTCTGTGGATTCTTTTTTTTTTTTTTTTTGAGAATAGGTCTCACTGTTTTTGCCTGTGGAACCACAGGCCCATGTTGCCTGGGGTACCACAGACTCAAACATTCCCCAGCCTCAGCTTCCCAGGTAGCTGGGACTACAGGTGTGCGCCACCATGCCCAGCTATTTTTTGGGACTAGGTCTTGCTACAGGCCCCGGGCGGAACTCAAACCACGATCCTAGCCCCGGTTGCTTCATAGGCTGAAGCTTACAGGCATGAGCCACTGTGCCCGGCTTCTGTGGATTCTTGATTATTGTAACCACATATTATTAGGTGCTCAGGGACTCTGTCCTTTTGTATCCTCAATACTTGGGACAGAGCTTGGAATCCCAAACAGAATGTGTTACAAGTAAATACATGTTAATAGACAGTTGGATAAATGAGTGGGTGAACCAAGGGGAAGACTAGAGCAAAGCTTACATGGAGTTTATTCAATGGCACACACTGTCCTGAGTGATTTTTATGGGTGAGCACATTGAAGTCTCACAACAACCTATGAGATCAGCACTATTATTATTCCCACTTTATAGACAAGGAAACCAAGGCACTAGAAGCTTCAGTGGTTTGTCCAAGATTACTCAGCAAGTTTTAGTGTCTATGACTGTAACCACTAGATTATAAGGACAAGGAGACGTGACATTTTAGAAACTTCTGGTTGTTTTTTTGTTTAAACTCTCATTCAGCTGATATACATGGGGGGCCAACACAGTGCCAGGTTATTTTATTAGGTGCTTCCAGCTCTAGCTAGAGATGGTTGCCCCTTCCCACCAGTGTCTTGAGTCATCTAACAGATGGCAGATCTTTGTGAACTCTTGTCCTATTATGAGGTCTAGACTGAACAATTCTAGGACAAAAGCCAGAATAGAAATCCTCTTCAGCAGGAACATATCATCATAAATGGCCAAAATTAAGGAGGTTGGTTTAATCACCTTTTTAAAAATGTATTGACATCAACCCTAAATATCACAAACTTGTTAGACCAGCCTGTCAGGTACAACCAGCATCTTTGATGTCCTGATCAGCTCAGTTTATCTAGAGCAAACAGAACTGTGAACCCATCTGTCACTGCTCAAACACAAAGAGGGTGATTGCTTTTAAATTGTCATCATGGAAAAGCCTAGCTACTGGGAAAATTACATATAATAAAGATGGTGGTTGGAAGTGTCAGGAAAGGGGACATCTGGGTTCTGTTCTGGCTGTTATTGAGCTAAGCATTTGCTGCCTCTGTGACTCAGTTTCTCATCAGCAAAATGAGAGAACTGTGCAGGGTGATCTCTAGAGATCTCTAAAGCAGTATTAGCCTGGGAGGCAGTAGACTTATTTAGCCTCAGCAATATGTCATAACCTGGAAAGAAAAGGTGAGAATTTGCCTTTCTTCTTCTGTATTCATTCAGCAAGCACATATTGAGTGCTTGACACTGAGCTACTGCAGGGAAGAAAACAGTTTTCTGCCTTTATAGAGCTTACGTGCTATGGAAAAAGGCAATGAAGAAGGCAAATGAGTTCTACCATATACTAGGAGATGATGAATACTGCAGAGAATGAAGCAGAATATCCAGCCAGCATGGGTTGAATTATGTGTGGACATTCATGCATGGAAGTCAGAATGCTTGCCATCTCACCATGTGACCATATTTGGACAGAATCATTGCCTTATGTCTAGAGGCATTTTTGGTTGTCACAAATGAGGAGGAAGAGTTGCGTGACCTTTGGTAGCAGAGGCCAAAAATGCTTCTAAATGTTCTGTGCTGCATAGGACTGCCTTGTGCTTTGTTTGATTCAAATGTCAATCATGCTTGAGTGGAGAAACCCAGCTCTAATATATGACTGTGACATCAATTGGCTTTATGACCTTGGACAAATGCCAACCTATCTCTGAGCCCCTTTCGGTGAGTTTTTCCAGCCCCACCCCTACCAGCTGGACAGAGGCAAGTTCTGCTCTTCAGCTGGCATCTCTGCAGCTGGGACTGGGTAGTGAGGAATATGCCAGGCCAAAAGCACCTGTTTGACTGACAGTCGTTCAGGTTCACATCCTGTCTTATCGCTAACATCCTCTTTCACACTCTGTAAACAAACTTTTGGGGCTAAGCCATAGAGGACAGTTTGGAAAGACCCAACATTAAGACAAATGGGCTGTGTCTAAACAATGTCACACAGTGCTGTCTGTTTCTAGCGCGTCTCATGATTGACTAAACAAATGGATCATGAACTTGTTAAAGAGAATGGTGATTGGGAAATCAAAATATCAGGACAGACACACTCTTCATTATTCTTGTGAGGTGAGAAAAGGTGATCCAAGTAAGGACAATAAAGACAATCCGTGACTCACCCAATCCTGAATATCTATTCCCTCTGTCTGACTCTAGATGGCTTTGTGACTGCTTTGGGGGAGACACTAGATAATGCTTGGGGTTACATCATAAAAAGAAATACAACTTCCACCTGGCGCTTTGGGGACACTGACTCTTCGAACTGAAACTCTACCTTAAGTAAACCCAAGAAGTCTATGATACAACTCATATGAACGGAACCAAGAACCCCAGCTCCCAGCTCCCAGCTCCAGTTGAGATTCCTTCTGTCGACTAATGCCTACAACTCACCAGCTTTGTGAGAATGCCATCTTGAAAGCAATTCCCCTGGACCGCCTCATTTCACATTGCATGGAGGAGAGGTGAGCAACTCTCCCCTGTTGAGTGCACCTACAGGTAAATGAGCTAAATAAATAATGGTTGCCATTTTGAGGCATTTACCTGTAGGATGATTTAAAATGCAGTAACATGTAATGGAGATGAATGATGATGGATTGGGGCAGATATCTTTATTTTATAATTGGGAAAGCTAAATTTTGAGCAATACCAAAGCCAACATTCCAACTCAGCTCTGTCTAGTTCCAAAATGTGTTTCCTTAATTATAAACACTACTGCTCACCAAGGAGGCGGTGGAATTGCTATTATTGAGAAATGTAAATCTCTGTTGGGGAAATAAGATCTGAGTTTCACATATCAATAAAAAGAAAACTCTAGTGCAAACTGCCTGTTTACAGAGAATGTGAAGTCTTGGAAGCTGTTCTGTGGTCAAAGTCCAAAAGGAGTGTCATTTGCAATCACAACAATGTTGAAAGACCTCAAATGTCCGGTCATTACAAATAGTTGACAAAATACTATGTAGTCAGTAAAATAATGTAGCTATGACCATCAGGCGACAACTTACCAAACTGGCTGCAAAAATCACCTTAAATGACAGATATAAACCACACAGTGAGATGCGCCATTGCTTATGGCAATATATAGAGAGGAAATTCATATTTCTTTAACTTTTTCTAAGCTATTGACTCCCCACATAATATTCTTTAATTTCAGGTTTATAACAACTCTACAACTAAGCATTTTTATTCTCATTTTACAGATCAGAAAAATGAGGCTCAGAGATACTAAGTCACTTGCACAAAATCAGATAGATAATTCACAGCTGAGTCACGGATCAGACCCAAGAAGATAAGGGTGGGAATTAAAGGCTTAAAGGTAGTAGATTGAGGTAGGATTGAGGGTAGGACCAGCGCATCAGGGGGATCAGATTTGACGAGGTCAAATGATTATTTTTGCCACTGATTACATTCACTATTTTTAGCAGAAGCAGACTTAACTTTCAAATTATGGTTTCCTTATGTTCATTTAAATCAGCAAGCAACTATTTAGCAGCTGTGATGCAGGCACTGTGCCAAGCCCTTGGGGTACAGAGACGATTACAGCACTGGTCCTGGCCTGAAAAAAATCCTGGGTATTTGAGTTTGGTACAGTCTTTGTTCAGTCTTCATGTCCATGGATGCTCCAGAAAACGGACAGGTAGGTGGACAGGTGGGTGCAGGAGATCAGTGAGAGTGAAGAACTTTCTGACACAGTTTGAGAAGCGATGGTGCACAGGAACAGACAGTAAGACCTGTGGTTCTGAGTTTTTGCTTTCTTCAACATGTTACTTAGCATTCTTCAAAGAGAGGGCTTACAGAAGACCCAAGATTGAAATTAGAAGTTAAGTAAGCAAAAGCAAACATTACTGTCAAAATGCTTCCTGAGGAGGAGAAAGGATAAAACGTTGCATTTCCTTTCATTTGAACAGCATTCAACAGATTTGGGAAGACTCTTCATGTATACAATGAAGATAATCAGCCTCCAAGATGGCTCCCAGTGCTCTGACGTCATACCTTGATCTTGGTCCTCCATGCCGAGCAGGGTTGAGTCTGTAATGCAGTGAGAGGCTATGGAACAGATGTGTGTGATTACTGGCATTAAGTCATGAAAGACTTATAGCTTCTGCTTCGCTCTCTCTTGGGACACTTGCTCCTGGTCAAATCAGATGCCATCTTGTAAGGACACCCAGGGTCTCCTGCACTGCAGCTGTGGCCAGGAAATATAGTCCTTTTTAAAAATTCAACAATAATTAGACTATAAATGAGCACAGCCAAGATTTGTAAGTGCAGCTTCTTCAAACATTCCTAGCAGAACCTTTTAGGTAGGCTGTGGTTTACAAAACTCTTGACCCACAGATACTTTTTGAGATGAAAAATGCTTTTTATTGTTTTAAATCAATCACTTTATGACACAACAGAGGACAATTTGTAATGTATGATACCACAAAGGGTAGCAAGACAATCATCTCAATTATTTTGAGCTTTTCCCGAAGCAAGCGTTTAGAACATATAGGTTGTTTTTTTTTTCCCCTAAAGTCAAAAAAATAAAAAATAAAAAAATAAAGTCAAAAAATATTGTTTTATATTGCATGGCTATAAGTTATGCCTATGGCAAATGATTGGAAAGATTCACAAAAACATAAAAAAGAAGAAAAATTCCCTGTGACTTAACATGCAAGCTAACTACTGATAATGTATAAGCTTTTACACACATACACACACGCACAAAATATTTAAAAAATATTTTAACTAATTAGACAGCTTTCAGGTAGAGTAGATACAAGATAAAAACTTCAAACTATTTCAAAAGATGTTCAGTGGAAGATTTTCTCCCAGACCCTTCTCCATTCTTTAGACTCAGCCACTATCTTCAGACCCTTAGATTGTCTACGAGGAATCTTCTTTGTATGTATAATGGTGATAGCTGTAAGATAAACTACTGACTTCACAGAGCTCTACCGCCTCATTTAAAATGCCTACACATTGCAACACATGGACATGTCATCACTAGGTAAGTTCCATGTGGGCAACTATGAGATTGCTTGGAATTTCCCAATATTGTAAGTGGTGTCCTTGTACTCTGGTGCCCTTGTCTGCAGATTTCCTTGGAATATGTTTCTGTAAGTTCAATTGTTGGGCTATGGTCTCGCTATTTTTACCCAGAGAACCGCAGGCTCACGTTGCCTGGGGTACCACAGACTCAAGCAATCCCCAGCCTCAGCTTCCCAGGTAGCTAGGATTACAGGCATGCACCACCACACCCAGCTAGTTTTTCTGGGATTAGGTCTCACTGTTTTGCCCCTAGCAGGACTTGAACCGTGATCCCTAGCCCCAGCCACTTCATAGGCTGAAGCTTAAAGGCATGTGCCACCAGGCCTGGCTCTATGGTCTATGCATTTCAATATCCCTCTTTCATTGACCAGAAAACCAAGAATTAAAGATCTTACAAAACTTCCCCAAGTTACACAGCTGGAACATGGCAAAGCTGGAACCCAGAACTGGGATGTGCGTTTTCAATGCTTTCCCTGCCCCAGCAGACGCGTCAGAATATTTACTAGAAAAAGCTTCAGAGAAGAACAAATGGATCTCCTTTTATGCTCAAGCTGGACAGATGCTCCTTGCTTCCTCCTCTGAACTTTGCTGGGGGGGGGCAGGGGCTGGCATTTCCTTTTGTCCTTGAAGAAGAGCAGAAGGAGGCACAGCTAGCAGAATGTCAAGAACCGTAGGGTAGTGTGCAATCAATAGCTTCCTGAAACTGAGTGGGAGAAAATGTTTGCCCTTCACAAAAGTGATAAGGGATTGATAACAAAGATCCATAAGGAACTCACACAATTTAGCAAAAACAAAACAAGAAGCCCAGTCAAAAAGTGGGGAGAAGAGCTAAAAAAGACACTTCTCCAAAGAGGAAATACAAATGGCCAATAGGTACATGAAAAACTGATCTATGTCATTAGCAGTCAGGGAAATGCAAATCACAACCACAATGAGACACCACCTCACACCAGTGAGAATGGCCCACATTCATAAAACGGGCAACAACAAGTATTGGCGGAGATGTGGAGAGAAAGGAATACTCTTACACTGCTGGTGGGAATGTAAACTGGTCCAGTCACTATGGAAAGCTGTGTGGAGGACCCTCAAACTAATGAAAATGGAACTACCATTTGACCCAGCAATCGCTCTTCTGGGAATCTACCCAGAGGAGGCCTCAATACTTACACAAAGAGACACCTTGCTCGGATGTTTACTCCAGCACTATTTATAGTTGCAAAGACCTGGAAACAACCCAAATATCCCAAGAAAGAGGACTAGATGAAAAGGATGTGTATGTATACACAATGGAATATTACTCATCAATTAAAAATGGCAAATTTGATGAATTTATGATAACATGGACAGACCCAGAAGAAATCATATTAGCAGAAACAACTCGGAAAGAAAAAGACAGACTCCAGTGGTTTCATTAATATATGGGACATAGGAAAAACGAAAGGCCAGGAGGAAAATTCAAAACAAGCTAAAAACCAAATTGAAGTACACAACTCCGTGGGGAGTGAGGGGGAACAATCAGGGAGGGGAAAGCCCCGGGGAGTACAAAGATGTGAAATAATTATTATATAAAGTATTTAAAAATAAAAAGAAGAAGAAAAAAATAGCTTCCTGGATAGGGTGGGGATGACTAAAATTCCCATGTCAGGAAGCAGCGAAAGATGTTTTGTGAAATCATACTCTGTTGAAATTGCTTTTCTTTTGGATTTTCCGATACTAGAACCATAAGAGGCCTGATGCCTGCCTGATGACCTGTTGATTCTCTGCAAGACTGAGACTCCTCCAGGCTAGGACCACTGATAAGTGCACTCCTTCACTTGCAAGGGAAAGGAATTAGCTCACCACTTTTCTTCTATTCCTTTTCATTCCTTGTGAGGGGCAGTGTGCCTTCATGGGCAGATTGTGGGGTGTAGAGGCCTGAGTTATAATCCTGATGTTTGTTTAGAGCTGGGGAATCTCATCAAAATCCTGAGTTTTCCTTACCTCATCTGTAAAATGGGTGAATGGATCCCCATCTCTCAGGTTCTTGGGAAGAAGTCACAAAATCATGGGCATGAAAGGACGTCCCTATGACAGGTGATGTGTCCTTCCCTTAGTCCTTCCATTCCTGGAGACCTTTGGGCTGCTGGCTATACTCTACATTATCTTAAAACAGGTCATTTCCAGCCAGGAGTGGTGACGTGCACCTGTAATCCAAGCACTGGGAGGCAAGATACCTGGGATCACTTGAGTTCGCGGGTTCAAGACTACCCCGGACAACATATCAAGACCTAGTCTCAAAAAAAGTAGCCAGGCACAGTGGCGGGCGCCTGTAATCCCAGTTACCTGAGTCCACAGGGTCGGGAATTCTGCAGGCAACATGGCAAGACCTAGTCTCAAAAAAACAAAAACAAAAACAAAACAAAACCAAAACATAAGACAAAAAACAAAACCTCAAAAAACAAAACAAAAAACCCTAAACAAACAAAAACGTCATTTCCAAGGAGCTTAGACCACCAACTGCTTCTGGACTTAAAAGAGACAAGGTAATTGTCCTCATGTTCCGATGTGTGCACATCTCACGGGAGGGCATGTGAGAGTGTGTGCAGGTGAGCACACCCACACACACGCGTATTCCACATTCAAAGTCGTGCCCCGTCGAGCATCCCCCATCACCTGCCCCAGCACCCAAGCCCCACAGGTGGATCTGAGCAAGCGACTCGGGGGATCCCAGCTGGGAGTCAAACAGCACCTGTAAGTCCTAATTAAAATGATCCTCCGGACAGCCTGCAAATCACGAGTCTGAGCGCCAGGATCAGAGAGCACTGAGCTGCAGCTGGCATTGCGGGCTGCTAACAAATTGCCATGTTTGCCAGGCACCGAGCAGAGGGCTTGTCTGGACTCAGTGAACTGGGCTGAGCAGAGACACAGGGTCCCGGCCTGCAGCTAGCAGGCTTGCACCCAGGGCCCACATGCTGCCGCTTTGTTCAGGGCTTGCACAGTGTTTTCCTAAGCTTTCGGCTCAGGAGGCTGTGGGACCTGAGCAGAGCTACCTCGACCTGCAGCGCTTCTTGATATTGAAGTTGGAAGAACACACTTAGACTGGGAAAATGTCAGAAAACCTGGTGAGAGGTCATATTGGCAACCTCATCGGACCCAAGTGAGGACAGTAAGCCCCACCACCCATTGTTGGTACCTGC